>PVKP010014301.1:0-53156 GCA_004027715.1 Plecturocebus donacophilus | reverse complement strand
GGGATGGAAGCAGCAAACCACCTTGACATGACTGTACCTATGCAACAATATTGCATGATCTGCAAATGTACCCTAGAATCTAAAGTATAATTTAAAATAAAAGACCCTCAAGACTAGCAATCAAGATTCAAATGCATCAAGATCACCTACAACTCAGTTCTTAAATTCATTCTGAAAATATCTATTCTTTTCTATGTAAACCTAAGCTCCTGAGGAGTATATCATTCTAGTGGTTTATAAATGTAAGGGTAGCTGAGAGAAAGGAGAATAGACCCAAAGTCAGTCAAGAAAGTTTTATTAACCTGCCAGGCTGCTCCGTAACAGTCAGAGGAGGCAGCCCTGAGTTTACAAAATGAGGGGATTATATAGGGTGAGAGGGGTTTAATGGGGGGGGTGTTGGACTGAGGTAATCTATCTGCTGGTAACAGGCACAGAGATAGTTTGTTAACTTGTAACAGACCTACAATACATTATTATCCTGTGACTTTTGTGGCGGCAGTCTTTTTTTTTTTTTTTTAAAGAGAGAAACCAGGAGTTTTTTACAGATATGTGTCAAACAGGAATTTACAAGTATGGATAACCAACATATGTTTTCCCTGTCCTCCCTTGAGCTGCCTGGATGGCTATATCAGGCTTTGCTTAACTGCCACGCAGCTGGCAGCCTTGGTGTGGCATCTAGGTAGGGGTTCAGGAGTGCAGCTGCAGAGCAATCAGAGGGGGAAGGGGTCAGCCTGTGCGAGGGAACAGCAAAGCTTCTGAGACAGCGCAGCTCGTCCCTAACAACAAACATTGCCAGTCATCAGAATCACGTGGAAATCTATACTCATATAAATTTTATAATTTTTTAGTCCATATTCCAGATCTTTTAAAACAGAATCTTGAAGACTGAGGTCTGGTGATCCATGATCTTGAAAATCTCCCCTAGTTAATTCTTACCATGTGCCCAGGCTTTAAGAAACATCGCATCTTTTAAACTTTCTCATTTTGTTTAGATCTACCTTAGATCTACTGTGGGATACCCAGGGCCTCACATCCTCATAGACGATCACCCAGCTCTCAGAAGTAGATTTCTAGCTAAGCATTTTCCTCTGCAGCTTGACTCTAAGTATCTCAGAAACATTCTTTTCTTTACAAAACGTTTATCTTGGAGCAGTTCTCTAGTGATTCAAAACCAGAGGCAAGTAGTGCTCTCATTATCATAATCACTTCATCAGTCTACATTTTAATGGAGACATATCCTCAAACCCTTTTCAAAACCCAAATCAGAGAGGGATTTTAAAACAAACAAGTTAGCACTACTTTAAAACCCATTTTCAGTCATTCTCACATCCTTAGTACAAATCTATTAAAACTTTAGAAGTCATTAAGGGGCAGCCCTGAAGGTTTTTGATTGTCAGGAAGTATTATTGAGATGGATCTGTTGAAGAGATGCTTTATACCATTTCACATTCCTGTCAAAGTTTTATTAGATTTCTAAACTGAAGATAAATACTTTGTTTTTAACCATAACAATCTGAGGCTCTGAGAAAGAAAACTAGAGAGTCAAATTATCCTAAACCTTAGTATCGAAGATGGAATCGCACACTTTCAAGTAGAACTGCCTGTAATTCAAATGAAGAAGGACCTCTGCAAATAACAAATAACAACCACAACTGAAATTGAGACAATAATATGTGGAATGGGCCAACCTTCCAAACTGATTGCTTGATTTAATTTCCTTGTTTAGTACAGCTTCACCTCATTTCCTCTGGCCAAAAAAATCATACTTTTTAAAAAATTTCCCTTATTAATTCCTTTAGTATGATCACAAACCTCAACAGGTAGCCTAATTGAGAAACAGTTCATGGACTCTCAGAACTGGAGAAAGCCACAGGGTTTATCTATTCCAAACCTCTCTTCAATACAAGAATCCTTTTTCTGGTGTCGTTGACAAAGTGAAGCCCAACCAGATTCTGCTTCAAAGCCTTTAAAGAAATAACAAGGACTGACATCCATAGGTCACTTTGTAGATAACAAAGCACCCTTTATCATATTGTTTCCCTTAAATTTTATTGTAGATGATGTCATGGAGATTTTGAAAGATTAAATGATTTGCTGTGATGACACAACTAACAAATGGCTGAATTAAGTCTTTGGATTAAAAAGTCGTATCTCTTTTCCCTCTTTCCTCCCCAGTGAGAGTCAAGAGCGGCTTTGTTCTTTGCAAGGCATTCCACTACAGCTGACCCTTGAACAACATGGGTTTGAACTGCAGGGTCCACATATACTCCGATTTTTTTTCCATAACAGTTACACCTCCCGCATCCCCTTCCACCTCCACCACCTCTGCCTCGGCCACCCAAGACAGCAAAACCAACCCCTCCTCTTCCTCCTCCTCCTCAGCCTACTCAATATGAAGACCATGAAGATGAAGATCTTCACAATGATCCACCTCCACTTAATAAATAGTAAATATATTTTCTTTTCCTTACGATTTTTAGTAATATTTTCTTTTCTCTAGCTTACTTTATTGTAAGAATACAGTGCATAATACATATAACATACAAAATATGACTGCTTATTTTATCGATTCTGTCAACAGTAGGATAATAGTGTCAGGTCTCCAAGTCTAAGCCTGGCCATTAGAGCCTTGGTGACCCACACATATGCCTCTGGATGGTTCCCAGGAGCCAGAAAGTCTGAAGTAACCACAAGTAAACAGGTTACCCCTTAAAGAAGTAAAACAACTTGTTCCTGCCTCAACTCATCGCTCTTCCCCTACAACCTGCAACCTGCAATCGTTCCTGCTCAGCGTTGTGGAATTTCTCCCTGGACACTGGGTTTCTCAAGACCTCCACCCCTGTAACTATGTAATTTACCACACCCTCCCCACTGTTTGCAATCGATAACCCCCATTCTTATAATCATGCCTGTTTGTAATAGATGACCCCTGCCCTTGTGATCATGCATCCCATGATGCCCTTCCCCTCCCTAAAATAGATTACCACCTTTAACTGACCACTTGCTCCAACCTATAAAACCAACTCCTATCCCACTGCCCTCTGCTGACTCTCTTTTCAGACTCAGCCAATCGCACCCGGGGGGAATAAACAGCCATGTTGCTCACACAAAGCCTGCCTGATGGTCGCTTTATGTGAGCAACACACTTGACAATTAGTAATTAAATTTTTAGGGAGAAAAAAGTTATATGTAGATTTTGAGTGTGCAAGGGGGTCAGCACCCCTAAGCCTCATGTTATTCAAGGATCAACTGTACTTTGCTGAACAGCTATAATTATTTAAAATTTCCTAAAGAGGCAAAATCTGTAACTTTTAAGAACTTTAACAGAATCTTTAATAGTGCTTAGTTTATGACAGTCACTATTTAAAGCAACTTCCATATATTAACCCATTTAATTCTCTTAACAATACTATGAAATGGGTACTATTATTATCCCCATTTTACACATAAGAAAACCAAACTGCAAGTGAGTAGCAAAGCTGGAATCTAAACCAAATTAATCTATCCCCAAGTCCAAAGACCACCCTGCCTCTCACTCTGCTATGGGAACCGCATTAGAAGCTTTGAATCAACACAAAATAAGATTGCTTCTTTGGTCACATAGTAACCATGAAAATATTTGAAGATAACTTTTGAGCTCCCTCTCTAAGATTTGTATCACGCAGGGTTCCATCAGAGAAAATGAACTACTAGAAATGATACTAGATCTATTGCTAGGATTTTACTTTCACAACTGTGAGCACTAAACAGTCTCTAATTCTCTTGTACCTGTGTCTGATGCCAAAAGTCATAAACTCAAGGCTTGAGATTTGATTAAAAAAAAGATTTTTATTGTTTTATTAAGAGCATTCTTAAGTAAAACTGGCTTTCTTTAAAAAAAAGAAAAAAAAAGCTACAAGAGCATGGGAATGAAAAACACAGTGATCACAAGTAGTTTGGAGCCACTGCTTTTTTTAAGCAGGTAGACATTTACCCACCACTTCTGTTGATCTATCAGTGCAAATAACAACAGAGTGAAAAGGAAAATAACATCTTAGTATTATTAAAAAAATCATTTTGAACTTACAGAGCCTCTGAAATGGATTTAGGGCCTCTCAGGGATTTATAGGCCACACTTTAAGGACCAATGATCTCTAGTATATCCAAGAAGTTCTGGCATGTCAACTTAATTTAGAGTAGATCACCTTTGGATCCAGGTCTATATCAACCAACCAAGTACCACACACTCATATACACACACGAACACACACGTGCACACATAATCTCTTAGAACGAGAATCCTCATTGCCTACATGCAATTCAATTGGGCCAGCACACAGAATTCCAACTCTAAAACAAAAGGAATTTCAAGCATGGCACTGTTGTAAGTAGTCTGTCTTCCCTCATTGTAGACATAAATATATGTTTAAGTGAAAAGGTAACACTCTTTGTGAAGGAAAAGTTACTATAAAATTAGTATTCTCTACTCTCATCAGAAGGCAGACCATTCCATAGGTCCCTTGAGAAAGTTTTTCCTAATATCTCACTACATTCTTGTTGGCTTCTGTCCATCATTCCAATTATCAAGACTATTTTTAATTCTGAGTCTGCTATTCATACTTTGTGCCAGGAGGACTCTTGGAAATCTGGAGCTGCAAACTGGGGGCAGTTCTTGTCTATTTCCCATGTGACACTCCATCAGAGGAGAAATGAGTTCAATCGTCACTTGTGTTTTTAGAGCATGGTACCACAAGACCTTGAACATTTCATCCCTAAAACTGATTTCACACATCAGTAATAAAATTGAAGCAAAAAAAAAAAAAGCTAAACAAAATATATTTCTTTTCTTTCAGATAAATTATGCACAGTTGCTACCTGTAATATTTCTATAGTGATTACAGGAAGCCCATCTTTCAATGTCCCTAATAAAAGCAGAAATTGGGTCTCATCGCCATCAATCACTTACAAAAGAGAAGCTCCAGCTATCTCACTTGTTGGAGGCAGTGACCACCCTGTGACTATGGATACCAACTATTGACAGACCTCTGTTGTCCCACCAGCTTAAGGTAGAGGGAGGGGGAACCCTGAGTTCACCACCGTCCAAACTAAAAACAAAAGGAAAGCACCTGATAATTGGAGTAATATCTCATTATTACAGAAGAATATACTAAGAAAAAAATGAAAGGGACTTCATTGAAAAAGACACTTAGTTAATTTTGTCATTTAGAAGTCTAAAAAATAATCTTTGTTCAGTGCCTTATAAAATGACCAGTTATGTTCCAAGGAGTCTGACTCCATTTTTTAGATGTTTGACTAATGGCAGCTTTTAAGTTTCACTCCTCCCTCATTCCCTTCTACTCCACATCTGGTACAATGGACCCAATGTTGATTCCCCACAAAACTCATCTCTGGAAACCCTAATCTCAATGTGATGATATTTGAGGTAGGGTATTTGGGACATAATTAGGTTATGAGGGTGGAAGCCTCATGATTGGAATTAGTGCCCTTATAAAAAGAGGACAGAGAGCTCACTAGCTCCTATTCTGCATGTTAGGATACTGTTAGAAGTTGGCAGTCATGAACCAGGAAGAGAGCCCTCATCAGAACTGATCATGCTGGCACACTGAGCTTGGACTTCCAGCCACCAGAGCTGCCAGAAATATATTTCTGTTGCTTATAAGTCATCCAGCCTATGGCACTTTGTTATAGCAGCCCAAACGAACCAGAACATCTGAGTAAGCCAATAAGAAAGCCCAGATATGCCAGAAGAGACTGAAACCACGCAAGCACCTGAAAGAGACTGAAACCATGCAGGAACCCCACATTGACCTCACCTCCTAACAACAATGAGAACTCAGAGCCAGTCTCCTTTTCTTGCTCTTTCAAGCCATTTTGGATCTGCTTGGGAGACCTGCCCTGCTCTCCAAAAACCTCAATTATGGAAGGAATAAACCTAATCTTTGGAACTTTGTGAGTATGATAGGATATCTCTCCTGTGAATCTGTCATGTTATACGGCACAGCTGATCTGAAGAGGGGTGATAGATCTGAGTGAGGTAATCTAATCATGGGAGCCTTTAAAAGCAGAGAACTTTCTCTGGTGGTAGCAAAAGAGTAGCCACAAGGGGAAGTCAGAGATTTTAAGCACTAGGAGAATTTGACATGCAGGTGGTGGCTTGAAGGTGAAGGGAGACACATGAAAACGAAATACAGATGGCTTCTGGGATCAGTGAGTGCCCCTGCTGACAGCCATCAAGGCGTTTAGACATACACCTGCCAGGAACTGGATTCTGTCAACAAGAAAGAGCATGGAAGGGTATTCTTCTCTTGAGCCTTCAGGTAAGAGCACATTTTGGCCAACAGCTTGTGAGACTCTAAGCAGAAAACCTAGCCAAACTGACACTTCTAACCTACAGAAATATGGGCTAATAAATGGGTGTTGTTAAACCACTAAATTTGTGATGAATCGTTATGCAAGCAATTTTTAAAAATGTGCTAAGAGTGTGACCCTGAGACCTCACCAAAATCGGAAAAATAAAATCTAACAGGCAAGTGTATATACTAACAAAAAGGAAAATGTAACAAGTGCTATAAGGACAGTCCAAAGAAACCGCTTGACTTAGGACTGTTTGGCTGCTATAACAAAATATCTTAAACAGGGTGGCTTATAAACAATAGAACTCTTTTCCCACAGTTCTGGAGGCTGTAAAGTCCAAGATCAAGACACCAGCAGTGTTGATGTTGCTGAGGGCCTGCTTCTTGGTTCATAGACAGTGGTCTTCTTCCTCTAACCCCACATGGCGGAGAGGAGGAGGGTTCTCTCATGGGCCTCTTTTATAAACTCACTAATCCTAATCATAAGAGCTCTTTCCCCATGACCTTATCACTTCCCAAAAATTCACTACCTTAATAGCATCACCTTGGAGGTAAAGATTTCAACATATGAATTTGGAAGGGACATAACCATGCAAACTGCAGCACTGCTGTAGAACAGTGATTCTCAACCAGGGCAATTTTGATACCCAGGAGACATTTGGCAATATTTGGAGACAAGAGAGGTGCTGCTAGCTTCCAGAAGTTAGAGATTAGGAATGCTGTTGAACATCATACAATGCACAGGGCACTCCCCTCAAAGAAAAAAAAATTATCTGGTACAAGATGACAATAGTGCTGAGGTTTGGAAACCCTGCCCTAGGAATAGAGAGAAGAAAATTAATTTCAACTGAGGAGTTTGGCCCAGCTCCTTAGAGGTGGTGATATTTGAGCTGGACCATGAAGGATAAGTAGGATTTTGAAAGATAGGGGTGCAGGGAGCAAGAAACTACTCCTGGGATCCCTGCTTGGATGCTATACCAAAGTACACACAGGCAAAACACAGAGTTGGCAGATAGTAAGTCGCCACTGCCTCCACCCGTTCTCAGTCCCACGTCCTCACATGGTTTTCCTTTTAGTGGTACCAAGTACTGTAACTTCCCAATGTGTCACTCAAAAAAAGAAAATTAATTTAGAAACTGAAGTACGTGACATGAGATTAGAATTTATGAAGGATACAAAGCACAATAAACCATGACTCATGCCTTCAATGTGTTGACAATCAAGTGATGAGACGGTCTATCCACAAATAAGTGCATCAAACTTAATTTTACTGAAAGTAACTGCACCACTCCTCATACCAGTCAGTTACCTCAAGGAAATTCTCCCAACGTGCCTCAACATGTATGAAATGTGAAGTCAAATTCCTGTGTGAATTTTAATGAAATGAGATAATTTGGTATATTGCCCACTCTTTCCCTCCTCCATAGAGTCTGTCTTGCAAGGCAGTCACAAAAACTCAGCCCTCCACAAACTGAGAGCCTTCATGTACTTACTGCTTGTTCACGGCAGTACCTCTCATTACCATGTTTATTGTACTTTTGCATACCCTTGGTAGTCAAGAATGCAGGACTATTGTTTAGCCCAGACAGGAGGAAAAATACAAGAAATTTACTCTCTTCTTTGGCACTGAATGTTTATCAAAGCCATTAGTGGGGGAGAAATGAATCCGTTGCTAACAGCATTTTCATTCTGTATAGCCATAGCCCTAAACAGGAGCAGCTGGGCTGAGATTGCCGTTTCAGAGTTCACGAGGGACTCTTACAGCTGTCACATCTAAGCAAGTCTTCAGAACCATTTCTCAAAGCCAGACTTATTTGAGACAAGCATCTGGTGACAAATGTTGAAAGAATAACAAAACCCTCTGTACTCTGGGTTTCTTGACCTTCATGTTTATCAATGTTCAGCACTTCCCCACCTCTCTCCAAATTTCAAAACCATACCACTGGGCTCTACTAAATGCACTCTGCTGGAGACAGGTAAAATAGAGTAGATTTCTATGCTTCTCTGCTTGACATAAATAAACCCATTAAAGAGTTAACACATCAATTGATGAAAGAATGCATGGAGCAGATCTGTTCAACTCTCCATTGGACAGTGGGTACTTTTTAATTGAACTAAAACTTGAGCACTCTTCACTAAATCCCCTTATGATTAATTCTGTCAGCCAAATAGATTATTTTTATAAATTTTAAAAAGTATAGAACTTCTTTCACAGACAAGGAAGATTCCTTATTAATCCCAATTTTCTCTCCATAGTTGCCTACATAGAAAGCTAAATGCTTCCCAGAGCCTATGAAAACCGTCCTTTAGTGGGCTGAATAGATTGGCCAGTTTGTGGATTCTCTATCATTTCAATGGCTGAATTCAACTTTACAGGAGTAACGAAAAGAGACTGACTTTGTGCTAAGAAGAAAAATTAAGAACAGAAGTGAGGGACTCCTTTGAAATCTGCCTTATTGAAACAGAATCCTAAGACCTCTAATCGTTAAGTAGAATTTATTTATTTCAGAAACAACTTTCAGTATGTGCTGAATTAATTCAACACATAAGGATAGGATGGGACAGTTAATCTCTACACTTTCTAATAGGCCCAAAAGGCAGGAAACACTTAGACCCTAAAGCTAAGGATTATTTATTAAAGATTCTGAGGAAAGGAAAGAAGTTATGGCATCAAATCCATGGATAAACCTTTGTCCCAAGACAATGTCATCTTATGGATTGTGCCAAGACAGATGTAACTAATAATTGATGCAATATGAGTGACTCCTCTTGATCCCTGCCTTGATCCCAGCCATGCTGCCCAGTAGCATCTACAAAAAGGAAGCCATGAGCTGAGCTCAGCTTCAGCGAAGTATCCAATAAAGCACAATGCGGAATTACAGCATATCCTTCAGACTGCAGGCCTTTTCCCAAACTCTTGTCATTAAAAACTGAGTTCTACTCTTTATTCACCCATCTTCTGTGTGACATCACTTTCCCTTTCTTCCTTTATAACAGTTTCTCTCTCTCTCTCTCTCTCTCTCTCTCACATACACACACACACACACACACGCACACACACACATTCAGCTTGCTACATAAGAAGGAGGGAATTATTCCCTATTGTTTGAACTACTTTGTCTTACTTAGCAGATTAGTCATGGTTCTCCGGAGAAACAGAACCAACGGGATAGAAGGAGGGGGGCGGGATTTATTAGAATTGGCTCATACAAGGATGGAGGCTAGCTCAGCAGTCTAGAAGGCAGTAATGGAAAGAGTGGTGAGAAATGAGGCCACAGACGTAAGCAGGGACTAGATCAGGAAGGGCCTTGCAGCACAGGATTACATATACATATTTCAGCTATAGTAAGAAGCCATCTGAGTAGGTTGAGCAGGGAAGTGGCAAGATTAAACTTAATTTTTAGAAGGCTCATTCTGACTGCTGAATAGAGAAGCTCCATAGATTGGCAAGTTAGAAGTAGGGAAGCTACTTAGGAGGCTAATGTAGTAGTCCAGGAGTGGACAAAGGTAAATAAGGACTAGAGTGGACAGTGTAGTAGCACTGGGGAGACTAAAAAGTGGTCAAATCTTAAAAAGCCTACAAGGTATTTGGCTGGGTAATGGTCATCCCATTTACTCCTACAGAGACAGTGAAGAGACCAGGTATCGGGATGGTGGAGGACATAAATACATTGGGTTTGAAATGTTGACTGAACATTTAAGAGTACATGTGTAGGTGGCTGTTAGCCAGTCTAGAGTCGAAGAGAGAGACTGAAGCTGAAAATGTGAATTTGAGCCATCTAATAAAAGCAGGACTTAGATCCATGGGCATAGGATATAACTGAGTGAGAAGAGCAAAGGTCTAAGGATCCAACCTAGTGCTCCATCATTTTGAGCAAGGAGAGAAAAAGCCAAGAAAGTATACTGAGAGGAAGCAGTCAATCAATGTGATGTTCTGGAAGCCAAGTGAAGAAGAGATTTCCTCAAGGAGGGTGTGACTCCGTGGATCAAATGCTGCTAAGGAACCAAGGGTGGAGCTGGGAACTGACTGCTGTATTTAGATATGTGGTACTCATGGACTTGGGCCCTGAATTAGGTTTTTTAAGTGGGGTGATGATGCACAAAAGCCTGGTTTGAGAGGGTTCAAGAGAGAAGGGAGGAAAGTGTTGAAAATTGGTAGAGACAAGTCTCCTGAGATTTACTGCAAATGGGAAACAAGAAATTGGGCAAGAGCTAGAGGGGAAAGTGAAGGCAAGGAAGCTTTTATCTTTTTAATGGAAAATATTACAGTGTGTGTATGCTAATGGGAAAGACCTAATAGGGAGGAAAAAGTTGATGGTACAGAAGAAAGGAGAGAAATTTTAGAAACAATATCCTTACTATCTCAAACTAAGGTGCAAATACAGACTGATTAGAAGGTTCCATATGGGAAGATATGGAAGTTCTCATTAGATTGCTGCTTTTTTTCTCTGTAAAACAAAATGGGCTGGCTGAGGAATCCTGGTCATTTGAGGAGAGAGATGTGTGAAATAGAGTGAGTTGACTAGAAGATGCAGTAGGATTGCTATGCAGTCTATAGGAGTTTGTGGCTATAAATGTACCCAAACAGAATAAACCCAAATCCTATTATCCTATAATCTTTACGTCTCCTCTTTCTAAGGTGAAATAATAATACTTTTAAAGAAATTCTACCCAGGAAAAAAAAATCTAATCTCTTATTCTTGAACTTTGTGAAGATTTCTAAAACATTTATTGATAATGATTAAACCCAAACTTCAAAATAAGGAATGTATGTTATGCACTGCATAACCATGTTTCAGTCACTGACAGACTACATATTCAATGGTGGTCCTGTGAGATTATAATGAAGCATGCATAGAAACCTGATATGTGGCACTTAATACTGGCATTGCAGATCATGCAGGGGAAATGACTGATATCCAGTAATGCTGTTGGAACATTTCATTATCCATATGAAAAAATATATACAAATGAAAATATCTGTACTATCTAGGTTTGTGTAAGTACACTCTGTGATGTTTGCACAACTAAGTCACCTAAGGATGTGTTTCTCAGAATGTATCTCATTCATCAAGCAACACAACTATTAATATATTAGAAAAATGTATTAATTTTATGGGAAAAGGGATTTTTATTTATTTTATTCATTGTTGTATTCCCAGTGCCTAGAACAATGTCTAGCACATAGTTTGTAAATGGCCAATAAATATGTACATTGAATAAATGTATGTATGTATTATAGCGTTATACATACACTGTATAAACCCTATACAAACATCTATCCAGTGATCTGTAATAACAAGATGTCCCCAAAGTGTTAGTCAAGTTTTAAATTTAATAACTTTCAAAGTATAAATGCTACAAGCCTACAAAAAAAATCATTTAAAAGTTACATTATTTAACTTTCTTACATGTGTAGTTTTGTGAATTTTGAAAAATAAATTTTTTATTTCAATGTTTTGTTTTAGTTAATATTTGTCACCTTGAAGAGAACCTGAAAAACTTAACACATTATTATTTTAAACTTATAAATCTCAATAAGTATATAAGAAATGTAAATAATTTAACTTTCAAATCATGTTTTTGTAATTTTTCTTTGCATTTACACTTTCGAAGTTCTTAAAGCTCAAAACCAAACTAAGATTTTTTTGACACCCTGTATATACAAGCCACAGAGAGTGGATTGTATCAGTCCCTGTTCTTCCTGGGGACTATAAAGATGAGATTTTCCCCAAAACTACAAAAACCTTAGGAGAAAATCTAGGCAATACCATTCACGACATAGGCACAGACAAAGATTTCATGATGAGAACATCAAAAGTAATTGCAACAAAAGCAAAAATTGATAAATGGGATATAACTAAACCAAAGAGCTTCTGCACAGCAAAAGAAACTATCATCAGAGACAATAGACAACCTAAAGAATGGGAGAAAATTCTTGCAATCTATCCATCTGACAAAGGTCTGATATCCAGAATCTACAAGGAACTTAAACAAATTTACAAGAAAATACAACAAACAACCCCATGAAAAAGTGGGCAAAGGATATGAACAGTCAGTTCTCAAAAGAAGACATTTATGTGGCCAACAAACATATTCAAAAACCCTCAACATCACTGATCATCAGAGAAATGCAAATCAAGACCACAATGAGATATCATCTCATGCCAATCAGACTGGAGATTATTAAAAAGTCAAGAAGCAACAGATGCTGGAAAGGCTTTGGAGAAATAGGAATGCTTTTACACTGTTGGTGGGAAGATAAACTAGTTCAACTATTGTGAAAACAATGTGGCAATTCCTCAAAGAGCTAGAACCAGAAATACCATTTGACCCAGCAATCTCATTACTGGGTATATACCCAAAGGAATATGAATTGTTCTACTATAAAGATACCTGCATGCATATGTTCATTGCAGCACTACTCACAATAACAAAGACATGGAATCAACCCAAATGCCTATCAATGATAGACTAAAGAAAATGTGGTACGTATACACCATGGAACACTATGCTGCCATAAAAAGGAATGAGAACACGTTTTTTACCCAGACATGAATGGAGCAGGAAGCCACTATCCTCAGCAAACTGATGCAGGAATATTAATGCACATGGGGCTTAATACCTATATGATGGGTTGATAGATGCAGAAAACCACCATGTCACATGTTTACCTATATAACAAACCTGTATATCCTGAACATATATCCTGGAACTTAAAATATTTTTTTTTAATTATGAGATTTTTCTGGTCTAGTCTGGACCCTCTTCTATGAGTCTTACAGAGAACATGCCTTCTTCTTACCTACTGTTTATTACTGATCAGTTGTAGTGCTTGACCAAGCACAGTCTTTAAGACTTTGTGGACTGGGCTCTGTTGGAGGCTCTACATAATGTCTCTGCAGGATGCACTGCCACTCAGTGACACTGCCATTTTTATACTCTGTCCTTAGAGGTCTAGGACCTCTCTGGCAGCTGCATTATCCCTGCAAGGTCAGCATAGGCAATCAGAAAGAGCCCTGCTCCTTTGGCCCATGGATCTCTCTCCACCTGAAGCAGGAACCTAAAACAAGTATCTCACTTGGGCAGTGATATTTTCTTAGTAAAAGCCCCAGTGACACAATCTATCAGGAGAGAACTGAATTTACAGTGTCTGTAGATCCCTGTATAGGTTTTGAATAGAAGTCCAATTTACTGATTAAGTTACTCTGTTGTAACAAAGAGTTTTGCCCAAGGCTAGTTAGGAGCAAATACTTGTAACTTAGCATTTTTACTGAAGGATTTTATTCATCTTTCTTCCACTTCCCACTACTAAAACCTAGAAAAGAGAGGGAAGGAAAAGAGAGGAAAGAGAAAGCAGGTTGATAAAAAGTATTTGAGGGAGGAAAGTGTCTGCTGACATCTGTCAGCCAAGTGTACAGGAGGCTCTGGATGAGGTCAGCACAGAGGAGAGCACAGTGCTCAGGACATTACCTGCCATGTGGGTCCCAACTGACCCATCTCAGCTATAGGACCTCCTCAGCCCACTTTTTCTGCATTTCAGGCCCCCTAACTATACAGAGAATTTTTACCCAGTACTGCAGTGTTCATGCATGCAAAGTACTTAGCACAACCGTCAGTATATACGAAATACCAAATGCAGACCTCCTTGGTCATTCTGCAAAGAGTTTTACCACTTTATATTATGTGCCTCCATTTATTTATTTATTCTTTTTATTTATTTATTCATTTATTTGAGACAGCATCTCACTCTGTCACTCAGGCTGGAGTGCAGTGGCCCAACCATGGCTCACTGCAGCCTTGAACTCCTGAGCTCAAGTTATCCTCTCGCCTCAACTTCCTAAAGTGCCGGGATTACACGCATAAGCCACCACCCCCAGCCATGCATTCCTGTTTAAATTGAAGATTTCATGTACAATCAGACTCCTTACTTTAAAAAATAATGATTTCATAATACATGTCAGTAATTGATAGTAAGCTTAGAAGCAGCATCCTATTTGTTTAGGTCAGGGCAGACTGCATACAGAACTTACTTTATCATGTAATTTTCCTCTTCAGATAGGGAAGTCATTTCAAATTATATGCCTTGCCTTTAAAATAAGAAGTGAGAATTTCAATACAAATAAAACAGTTTTCAAAAAGGTATCAGAAAATAAAAGTTTGCCAAAAAATGTACAAAGTATATTGCCCTGAAAATATGTAAAATTGTGGTAAAGAGAAAATCTTAACATTTAAGTAATTGACCTAAAATTGTATTTTTAACACTTTATCATTAAAATTTTGAGACATACAAAACCAAAGAGAAAAACACAATGAAGAACCAAGACTCCATCATTTTCAACATTTAGTTATCAAAAATACGGAGGACATCCTACATTTCCTCACCCTCTACATAACTACTAATTTTTTAACATTTTTTACAAATTCCAAAAACATATTATTTCATCCACAAATACTTAAGTGTAAATCATTAAAGATTATGAACATCTTTCTAAGTTAATCAAAATATCTTGATCTTTAACACACATAAAATTATCAGTTATTAAATATTAAGTATAGAGTCAGTGCTCAAATGTTTACAATTGCGTAAGAAAAGGTTGTTTTACAGTTGGTGCATTTGAATTTAGATTTAAACAATGTACCTATCTTTATTTTATTTTATTTATTTACTTTTTTTTTTTTTTTTTTTGAGATGGAATTTTGCTCTTGTCACTCAGTCTGGAATGCAATGGCAAAATCTTGGCTCACTGCAACCTCCACCTCCCAGGTTCAAGTGATTCTCTGCCCCAGCCTCCCGGGTAGCTGGATTTGTTGATCTTTTTAATGGTTTTTCATGTCCCAATCTCCTTCAGTTCAGCTCCAATTTGGTTATTCCTTGTCTTCTGCTAGTTTTGTGATGTGTTTGATCTTGGCTCCCTACTTCTTTTAGTTATGTTAGGATTTTGACTTGAGATCCTTCTAACTTTTTGATGTGGGCATTTTGTGCTATAAATTTCCCTCTTAATGCTGCCTTAGTTGTGTTCCAGAGATTCTGGTATGTTGTATCTTTGCCTTAGTTTCAAAATTCTTCTTGATTTATGCCTTAATTGCACTATTTACCCAAAAGTCATTCCAGAACAGGTAATTCAATTTCCATGTAGTTGCATGGTTTTGAGTGACTTCCTTAGTCTTGATTTCTAATTTGACTGGGCTGTGATCTGAGAAGGTGTTTGTTATGATTTTAGTTTTTTTGCATTTGCTGAAGAGTTTTTTACTTCTGATTATGTGATAAGCTTTAGAGTATGTACCATGTGGTGATGAGAAGAATGTATATTCTGTTGTTTTGGGGTGGAGAGTTCTGTAGAGGTCTGTCAGATCCATTTGGTTGAATGTTGAGGTTAGGTCCTGAATATCTTTTTAAATTTTCTGTCTCGATGATCTGTCTAATGTTGTCAGTGGGGTGTTAACATCTCCCACTGACAATTGTGTGGGAGTCTAAGTCTTTTAAAGGTCTCTAAGATCTTGCTTTATGAATCTGGGTGCTGTTGTGTTGGGTGAATATATATTTAGGATAGTTAGATCTTTTTATTGAATTAAGCCCTTTACCATTATGTAATACCCTTCTTCCTCTTTTTTTTTTTTTAATCTTTGTTGGTTTAAAGTATGTTTTGTCTGAAATTAGGATTGCAACCCCTTTTTTTTCTGTTTTCCATTTGCTTGGCAGATTATTTTCCATCTCTCTATTTTGAGCCTATGTGTGTCATTGAATGTGTAAGGGGTTTCTTGAAGATAGTATACCAATGGGTCCTGGTTCTTTTTCAAGATTGCCACTCTGTGTCTTTCAATTCAGGCATTTAGCCCATTTACATTCAAGGGTAGTATTGATATGTATGGATTTGATCCTGTCATCATGATATTAGCTAGTTATTTTGAAGACTTGTTTATATGGTTGCTTTATAGTGTCACTGGTCTATGTACTTCAGCGTGTTTTTGTAGTGGCTGCTAACTGTCTTTTCTTTCAATACTTAGTGCTTTCTTTAGTAGTTCTTGTAAGACAGGTCTGATGGTAACAAATTCCTTCAGCATTTGCTTGTCTGAAAATGATCTTATTTCTCCTTTGCTTATGAAGCTTGGTTTGGCTGGATAAAAATCTCTTGGTTAGAAATTCTTTTCTTTAAGAATGTTGTATATTGGCCCCTAATGCCTTATGGTTTGTAGGGTTTTGCTGAGAGCTCTACTATTAGTATGATGGACTTTACTTTGGGGTTCCCTGACCTTTGTCTCTGGCTACCTTTAATATTTTTAATTTCTTTTTGACCTTGGAGAATCTGATGATTATCTGTGTTGGAATGATCTTCTTGTGAATTATCTTACTGGGGTTTTCTGCATTTCCTGAATTTGAATATTGCCTTCTATAGCTAGTTTGGGGATGTTCTCTTGGATGATATCCTGAAATATGTTTTCCAAGTTGGTTCCATTCTCCCCATCTCTTTCAGGAACACCAGTGAGTAGTAGATTTGGTCTCTTTCCATAATCCTATATTTCTCAGAGGCTTTGTTCATTCCTTTTCATTCTTTTTTCTCTATTCTTATCTGACTGTCTCATCTTAGAAAGCCATCCTTCAAGTTGTGAGATTCTTTCCTCTGCTTAGTCTATTCTGCTATTAATACTTGCGATAGGATTATGAAATTCTTATAGTGTTTTTTAGCACTACCAGGTTGGTTATGTTCTTCTCTATACTGGCTATTTTGTCTGTCAGCTCCTGTATTGCTTTATCATGATTTTTCACTTCCCTGGATCCAGTTTTGATGTACGCCTGTAGCTCAATTATCTTTGTTTCTATCCATATTCTGAATTCTGTTTCTGTTATTTCTGCCATCTCAGACCTGGTTCAGAACTCTTTCTGGAGAGATAATGTGGTCGTTTCGAGGGAAAAAAAAGCACTCTGGCTTTTTGAGTCATTAGGGTTCTTGCACTGATTTTTTCTGATCTTTCTATGTTTATCTACATTTAATCTTTGAGGTTGCTGACCTTTTGAATGGGTTTTTTTTCCTTTTATTGTATTTGATGACCTTGAATGTTTGATTGTGGTATAAGGTGGATTCAGCTAACTGGCTTCATTTCTGAACGATTTTAGGGAGTCAATGCTCAGCTCCCAACCCCTGGACTGCATGTTCTAACTCTGGAGGACTTATATTGGGCCCCAACTTTGTTCTCTGGCTGCTCAAGGTTAGAAATTTACTGTGCTGTGGGGGCTGAAGTACTCCTGGACCACTGGTCACTACACTGTGATACATGGTATCAGCCAAAGTGTTCTGTAGTGAGATCCATCCTCCTAGCAGAAGAGTGCTAGTGAGTGTCAGATTGCCTACCTCCCTGCAGGTGTTTACTACAGTGGCAGAGGCAATACAGCTGGGCAGGGGGTGGGAGCAGTGGGGGTTCCTACTGGCGACTGTATGCACGGTCGTGCTGGAGGTAGTGTTGGTTTGGTGGCAAGGAACTAGCAGGAGCAAGTCTGGGTGCCTTCTTTTTGCCTTGCAAGCAAGAGTGGTCACTTAGGATGGGGAGGATCCACTGTTCTCTGTGTAGTGCTAGTGCAAGGGCAGGGTGCTGGCAGGTGGGGCTGGTTGGCTCTGTGCCCACCAAGGCTCCATCTGCAATAGCAATTAGTGGGGGAAAGGGAGGTGGACAGCATTCCCATGCACTGCTGGGGCAAGGAAAGCTAAACCTGCCTGCACAGATGTACCAGCAAAGCAATGTGGGAAGTTGTGGGTCCCACGGGAAGCTGCTGTAGTATGACTGGTGCATGGCCATAGGGGCCACCCTGCTGGAGCTCTCTGCCAGTCAGGGTGGCCCCTATGGCTTGTCATCTGCTAGCTTTGTGATATGTTTGATCTTGGCTTCCTACTTCTTTTAATTATAATGTGCTGAATGGCCTGGCAGCACAGAAGCTATGGTGCAGGCTCCCAGAGCACCCAAGGCTAGCCAGGCGGGGGCCTTGGGAGAGGCCAGAAGACAAGGGAGTGTGCAGGTTGAACTGGTCCCATCTGATAGAAAAGACTACCCTGCAGAGTTCAGATCTAACAATTCCCCTAGGGCTAGTCTTCTATAGAAGCAAGTTGAGCCTAGGGAGATGCCTGCCCCAGCCATGCTCCGCTATAGATGCTCTTACACCAAACTTTCAGGGCACTGCATCAGCTAGCTTGCTGCCCCTATCACTTCTTTAAGCAGCCCTCCTTGCCAACTCTAGTGTCTGTGGTGGTCAAGGGGTCTACTCCTGCCAGGATTCCAGAGGCCCATGGTAAGAGCAGGTTGTTCCTTGCCAGTTCAACTCACTCATTCCCCCAGAGTCCTCGGGGGCTAGGAATGAGTCCTGGTGCATGGTAGCTCCATGCAGGGTTCCCAGCTGCCTCCCACTTCAGACCTGTTTCTGTGTTTCCCTCTGTCTGCTCTCAGTGCCTTTTCTCTGCAGATCTGTTAGAGCATGCCAGTCATCTCTGCCTCTCCATGGGAGCAGTTTCATCTGGCTTTGTCTAGTCAGCCATCTTGCCCTCTTCATGTCTGTTTTCGAATAACATATGTGATGCTGTTAATATTTTGCAATTATTAATATTTCAGTGCTCATATTGCCTCCCATGTGGGGAAATGAGAGCATCTTTAAGTTGGCTCTTTTGCCCTTTTTACATGATACAAATGTCATGATAGGTTGTTTTAAATTACAACAAGGTTTTTCTGTCTTATCTTCCTTATTTCCTGCCCAAGACATAAACCTAGCCATTGTCAAAAAATTCCTGGCTACTTTTAGTGAGGCAGTATTCTTAGAACCTACCATCTGAGTGAAAGGCACACTCATTCTAAGTGGATTGAACAATGTCTCCCGGAGCTGTCCAACAGAATGTTCTACAATGATGAAAATATTCTATAGCGGTACTGTCCAAGATAATAGCCACTAGCCATGTGTGGTACTTGAGCTCTTGAAATATGGTTAGTGAGACTGATCTGAATTTTTCTTTTTACCACATTTACGTTTAATTATTTTAAATATAAATAGCCATGTGTGACTCGTGGATACCTTATTGGACAGTTCAGATCTACACCTTGGGGTAGGTTTTCCAAAGTGCCACCAAATTTCTCTGATACTTTCCCATGAAGCACTAGGGTCTATTCTTCTCCTCTTCCATTGATCTAGGTGGGCCTGTGACTGCTTCTACAATCACAGAAAGGTAAAAGGAATGCTATGTAATTTCCAAAGGTCATAAAAATCCTTTTGGCTTCTGACTGGCTGTTTTGAAACCTTCACTCTTCCTATACCCCCTCTGAGAATGCTAACTCTTTGGGGAGCTAACTGCCAAGCCGGAAGCCCAGATACACTGAGCTACCATGCTGGAGAGGCGATGTGAAGGTACTTTAGTGAACATGTCATGTCCACCTCATCATCAGCAAGTCACTGGGTTTGTGAGTAAAGCCTATTTAGATTCTCCAGAACAGCGCTTTGGTCAGCTGAGTGATTCAGATGAGAGCAAAAACATAAGAATCATACAGCCCAAATTCCTGACCCACAGAATTTTATAAGGATAGCAAAATAATTCTTTTATACCACCAAGTTTGTAATGGGTTTGATACACTGCTTAGATTAATAATGGGTACTTGGTTAAATATATTATGGTATAAATGAGTTAGAATATTAGACAACCAACAAAATAATCCTTATAAAAAGTAATTATATAGAAAATTATCAATAATATTAAATATTAAAATATATATGTGAATTGATGATAACTATTGAAAACACATAGAAGAAAAGACAGTTGAAGGAAATACACCAAAATATTACCATATATTATATCCAAGTGGTAGAAACAGTAATTTTTCTTTCATTCATTATTTTCTAAATGTTCTATACACGGCACGTACTTTGCAATGAAAAAAATAAATAGGCTAATACACAATTTCTTAAGTGACAGAAGAGAAAGGAACATTCCTGCTTTCCAGCTGCCTGAGATACCTCCCTACCCAAAGGCTCTCTATCACTAGGTAAAAGTGACAGTGAAAGCTTTGCTCACCCGTCTTCTACCACCTTCTTTCTGGTGCCTGGAGACTCAATCTTCCTCTCTGGTCCTCCACCCACCCTAAAAATGGATAAAAAGAAACCTGGGCTCTCTTGCCACATGAATCCAGGAATTTCTAAAGGGCAGCTTCCTACTTGTTTCTCTCCTCTTCCAGGCAGCCCTAAAGAAATGCAGGGCTCCCCATAGTAGTGTTAATTACCTCACCTTCAAAGCATGACCTTATAGATATCACCAGCAGCTAGAACCCAGAGGTGAATCTAGGTTTTATGAGGCCCATCCAAAGCTTTTAGAATTCGAAGGGGAGCCTCTTTTAGAATCCAAATAACACCTTTACCCACAAAATCCCAAAAGGCACCAACTCCCAGGATGGGAAGGCAGAAGGAATATTCTGACCTCCTGCCGCACCAGTAGCTGTGCTTTGCAACTGGACTCCTTGAATATTCCAGAACAAATGCAGGATCCACGTGGCCTCGCTCCTCTCAATTTCTCAACAGCATTTCCCCCCACTAGGGTCTCTGATGGTGCTGCTCAGTGTCCAAGTGAAAGACTGCAGAGCCTTGGGTAGTAGACTGCGGATAGTGAGGATGGCTGCCACTCAGAGAGGCGCCAGTGGTGTTCCCAATGACCACACTCTCGCCTGCTCACTTATGCAGTGTGGGGCTTTCAAGTTCTCCCTGGGGAGCTTGCTCTCTGTGCATATTTCTTGCTTTAGGTCATCTGATGAAAACTTGCCTCTCTCCTTATTTAGAAGAGCCTGTTAGGGCTCAAACTCATGATAATAAATATTGATTAACATTTCCAAACTGAAGGTGCAAGTATAATTTTGTTTAAGCGTACACTTCCCCCTCCTTCTATTTGATAGTTGGTCTACAAACTCTTTTTACTTAATGAACAGACCAAGAGAAGAATCTTCAAGTGGACTTCAGGGGGATCCTACTCCATGAGATCTAGTTACATTCAGATGAGATCTAGTCTCTTCCTTACATCCAAGACCTCTCCATCATGTGAACAAGGAAATAATATTGGGACTGCTTACTATCTGCTGAAGTCTCTGCTGCAGCAAATGGTACTGTGGCCACCAGTGAAAGGGGTATACTCTACAATCTCCTCTGAAAATGTGAGCATTCTCGAAAGCAACGCCTCATGCCATTTAGAGTAAATGTAAATGAAGAGAAAGGAAGAATATAGATCACATAGTACTTGAAATTTCCTGGAAGCCATTAATTCGTGCTCTTTACATAATCACCATATAACCTCTCATTAATTGTCTGCAGGCCATTTCTCCAATTAAATATTAAGCTTGGTGGTAAAGGGGCAGGGTCCTGTAATTTTATATTTATGGCCTGTATCCTTGCAAAATTCCAGGCCCATAAAGGAGCTTACTAAAGTTTGCCATAATACTTGAATTAACTAACATAACCAACTTCACAATTAACTACAAACTCATATTAATCACAGTAGATGAGGGAAGGTGGCATTGAGCCATTTTGACAGCTAGTCTACACAGACTATCACTGTGTGACACAGAGTTTCTATGGGGCTCAAGCTGGTGTCTCTGGAAACTCCTTTTGGAGGCAGAATACTTGAAGGAGGAAAATATGTTTAAGTAGGGAAAAGGGAGATTGTCAAGAAAATACCCTGTTTTTAAAAGCCCTGTCCTAAACCACTCAGGCCGCCCAAGAATGGAGCAGCGGATCTCACAAAGCCACGGCTGTCCTTGCTGGGCAGACGAAAGCTGAGTCTGAAGGACCCTCTGTGGGAGGAGCTTTGAGTCCTCTATAGCCATGTCTAAATGTAGGTGTCTCGATTCAAGGTGGCAAGCCCAACATGCCCCCTACACCATCCCCTCCATGGAATAAAGACCAACAGGAGATCAAGCCACAAGAAAAGTATACATGATGGTCAAAGTATAAATTGTCCATGTGGTTCACCTCAGGGAGTGTCCTTCCCAGGCCCTTTCCAAGTCTTTCTGTGGTTCAGTTTCTAAGGAATCTGCCTTAAGCACTGCCCTCCCTGCTATCCTTCTGCCTCACTTCTAGCAACAGTTCCTAAATAGAGAAACTTTCCAGTATCTACTGAAGGCACCAGATATGTGAATATATTAGTTTTCAATTGCTACCTAACAAGTTACCACAAACTGAGTGGCTAAAAATATTTATGTATTATCTCATGGTTTCATGAGTTGGAAGTCCAGGCAAGTGGAGCTGAGCTGCTTAGGGCCTCACAAAGCTAACATCGTGGTGTCAGCTGGGGCGTCAGTCTCATGTGGAACTCAGAGTGTTCTCAGACTCATTCAGATTGATGACAGAATTTCAATCCTTGCAGTTGTAGAACTGAGGCCACATCTTCTGGCTGGATGTCAGCTGGGGGCTGCTTTCAGCTTCCAAAGGCCACCCTAAGGTCCTATCCATGTGGCCCCCTCCACTGGCAGTTCTCAGTGTGGCTGTTTGTTTCTTCCAGGCTAGCAGGAGAGTGCCTGCTCTGTTTCCTGTCCCTTTTGAGGACTCATCTAATCAGGTCAGGACCACCCTAGATAATAGGATAATTTTTCTTTCCCTTCAAAGACCAGGATAATCACCAGGAGTGATAATCATCATACCACAGGCCATGCCTATCGTCAGGGGGAAAGGATGATACAGGGTGTCTACACCATGGAGCAGGAATCTTTGGGACCATCTTAGAATTCTACCTGCCACAGTGAGTACAGTCTATCTAGAATGTACTTTGTGTTTTATCTTCCTTAAACATTTTCTCATATATTGGCCCATGTTAGAAAGTTAAGTTAAAAAAAAAAAAAGTTAAGTAAAAACTCTTAAAGGAGAAGGAAAAAGACAGAGGTCCAGAACTCCGGTCTGCCATTTGCTCCCTCCTTCCCATATCAGCCAAACTTAGTTCTTTGCAGTACAGAAATGCACATGCCTGAGATCCCACTAACCAAAATGTCACCCAGCACTTCTATTATTCATTGGGCATTGTTGAGTTAAACTGGTCATTTCACCCATTAAATGATATGCTAAATCTGGAGCACAGGGAGAGAGAGAACAGTGAAGCCCTGGGGGATGATCGCTTTGGGATGGGCTGACCTGGCCCCTCCTCGGCTGCACCTCTGGGTTCAGGCCATCCTCCCACCTCACCTCCCCAATCCTGCAGAGATTATCTCCACTTCTGGTTAATGCTAAAAGCTCTAGCATTTCCTGTACATGAGAACATACAGGATACACCTGGCTGTGTAAGGATTCTTCCACTTGGCATGACGTTTTGTGACTTCTCTCTGTTGTTGCCTGTTCTCAAGATTCGTTCCCTTTATTACCTGAGTAATGTGATTACACCATAGTTTGTTTTCCTGTTTGGATGCACACCTGATATATTTCCAAGTTGTGCCTATCATGAATAAAGCTGCTGTGAACATTCCAGTATAGGACTTTTTGTTTACATAAGTTTTCATTGTCTTGGGTAAATAGGAATAAAAATGTTGAGTAAGAATGCATATATGTTTAACTTTATGGTAAACTGCATGAACTTTTCTTAAAATGGTTGCACCATTTTGTATTTTCAACTGAAGTTTAGGAGAATTTCAGGTGCTCCGCATTCCTGCTGACATTTGGAGCTGTCAGACTTTTCAGATTTTATCCATCTGATGGGCGTGTGATGGTATCTCAATCTCATGATCTTTTTATTTTTTTCATTTCCCTGAAATGATGTTGAGCACTTTCGTATGTGCTTGCTGGACATTTGTGAATCTCCCTTGTAAAGAAATTCTTCAAATGTGGTGCCAATGTTTTATTGGGTAGCTTGGCATTTTATTACTGAGTTGCAGGACTATTTCATATATTCTGCTCACTAATCCTTTGTTGGATATACGTTTTGCAAACATTTTCCCCAGTCTGTGTTTTGTCACTTCATTTTCTAAATTGTATTATTTTGATGAAAAGAAGTTTCAAGTCTGTCTTCTGTCTTTTAATCTTATGATTTTTAAATAAAAGTTTTTTAATTTCAAAAGAGTCATATTTCTCAGTTGTTTCACGATTTTTAAAGAAATCCTTTGTATCCCAAGATTATAACCAGTATCTCTTACGCTTTTTTCTAACTCATCACAATTTTGTTTTTAATATCTAGTATCGGAAATTCATTTTTGAGATGGCTTGAGATGAGGATCTTAGCATTTCCTGCAGACATGTAGCCAAGACCTCCACCACATGTATTAAGGAGTCTGTTATCACTCCACTTTGTATTCTTTTTTCCCTTCTATGAACTCTCCCTCAACTATCTGCTTCCATGGTTCCAATAATCAAGTAATCATTGAAAAGGTCAAAGTCTTTCTGTAGCCAAGGATGCCAACTTCATGGACTTCTCACTCTCACCTACACACGCTCCTGTCACTCAATCTAAGGCAAATATTTTAAATATGTACAAAATCTGACTACTTCTTACTAGCTACACCACTATCACTCTGTCCAAGTCATTGTGACCCATAATTTGGACTCCTGCCTTAGCCTCCTGACTGGTTTCCCTGCTTAATCTATCACCCCAGCAAACTAGAATGATCCTGTTAAAACTTAAGTCAGATCATGTCATCCTTTGCCATAAACTCTCCAAACATTCCCATCTCCAATTAAAAAGCAACTGCCTTAAAGCAGCCTCCAAGGCCCTACCTGGCCTGGGTGCCCCCTGCCCATTCTGTCACCTTTCCTCCCACTCTCCCACTTGCTGACCCCAATCCAGATCCATTAACTCACTACCTGTGCCTCAGAACACCAGGTGTTCTTCCTATGGGCTTTGCAGTGGCTACTTTTGATACCTAAAATGTTTTTCCCTCCAACACCTGTGTGGCTCACTCAATTACCTCATTCTGAGCTTGGCTCAAATCTCATCATTTCAGAAAGCTTTGCCTTGCCTTCCCTGTTTAAATAGAAACCTGTGCTTTTCCCTAGCCCCTTCCCAATGTCCATGTACTGCTCTGTTCTCCATAGCATTTGTTACCAGCTAATCTACGACATCATTTACTTATTCTATTTTTTTAAATTATTTCCTCCCCTCCAATTGGAACATAAGCTCTATAAAGGCAGGGATTTTTGCCTTTTTGTGATTGATTCTACTGCACAGAGTGGTCCCTAGCACATTCCAGATGCTCAATAATATGTTAAATAATGAGTAAATGAACTTCCTTCTGAATATTACCTGCATCTTCCACAGGCCCCTCACACTATTAACACTGAACTTACTGTATTTTTGCCAAAACTACCCATGTCCATCTTACCCACACTAGATGGCTAGAATAGGCCTAGTCTCATTACAGTTACCTGCGTCGTCTTCCTCTATTGGGACCTCCTTGCCATCTCACTGTCAGCTCCTGCAGACCAGGAGCTCTTTGCCTCTTCTTTGCTTGGGTAACTGCAGTTTCGCACAAGCCTCGTTGCCTCTGTTCTGGCTCCCATTTAATTCTTGCTCCTCATGCAGCCACAGGAATGTTGCTAAAATCTACATATAATCCTGTCCCTTGTTTGCTTACAATTCTTTCACGACTCCCCTTACTTTCAGGATGATGAACAAATCCCCCAAGATGGCATTGTTACTAGTGGTGAATCCCTGTGGATCTGCAGCAGACTTGATCCTTGCCTCCTCGGAGGAAAGAATTTGGCTGAGGGGCAGCAGTAGGTTTAAATCAGAGGGAGAGACCAAGGCAAGTTTTAGAGCAGGAGTGAGACTTTATTAAGATGTTTTAGAACAGAAGCAAAAGGAAGCAAAGTACACTCGGAAGAGGGCCAAGCAGGCAACTTGAGAGGTCCAAGTGTCTTGTTCAGCCTCTGACTCACGGTTTTACACATTGACGTGGCTCTGGGGTTTTCTTTTCTCTTCCCTTGAATCTTCCTTTGGAGCAGGCTGTTGCTCAACTACTGTATGGCAATGTCAGTCAGCAGTTGGGAGGGCGACCACATGTGTAGTATATTTACTAAGATTGTGCACATGCTCTCTGAAGGCGATTTTCCTTTACAGGTGGAATGCCTCCAGAGGAACATCATACATCAGTCATTTTGATTCTCAGTTCACATGCTTGAGCCCGCTCATCCAACTTCTAAGATCTTGTCGGGAAGCCGCTGATCACCAGCTCCAGGTGTTTTCTATCTACTGGGAGACTGTCTTACCATGGAGCCAGCTGTAACCAATTAACATTTCAGAGAGACAATTTAACAACCACCTGACATCACCTGATGGTTGCCTGACATTCTCGGGGTAGGGGATTCTCCACTGCCCTCCTTATGCCTGCCTAACTACCAACTCTAACATTCCCACCCACCAAGAGTCCAAGACCCAATTCTTTGGGATAATGGACAAAGGTCAGTCTTCTGTAACTGCTTCCTGCTGTCAGAGGGGTGGTAGTGGTTGTTCTGTGGGTCTTGGCCTCTTGCTAGCTGCCAGGGCAGGATGGATCTGTGGGTTGGTGGAAGTAGTATGCAGCCAGGTCACAGGGAGATGAGGCAGAATTTTACCTCTCTCATGTTCCACTGATGGGCAGTCTAGGAATTCTCTGTAGAAGGGTGACTCCTGAATATTGAGAGGACAGTATCCCTCACTGAAGATCATCTAGAACTTGATGACCTGAAAGTGAGAGAAGACAAGTTGGGTATTAGATTTAGAAGACACGAACCAAAAAGGAGCAAAAGTAGGAGACTAACAAGTAGACCTAAAATGGAAGAATCCAGGAAAACCATTTCCAGCTTCCTTCCCAATCTAACCAGCCCTGAGAGGTTAAGGTGGCAAATGGAGGATGATCTCTTTACTCCCAGGAAGAGGGATGTTTACTTCTCCCGGGTGGCCTGATTCTTCAAAGTTGCCCATTGGAACACAGAGTGTCCCCCCAGACACTCCGCTCAGAGCAGAGCACTGAGCCTGCTGCACAAAGACAAAAGCCCGCAATGCTCACAGAACAACCTGTGAGCAGTGTCTAGGAGAAGTGCTGGGAGCCAAGCGATCTGGCTAGACCAGGGTTGGAGTGGGGATGGGGGGACTACTGTGCAGGGACCAGTGGGTGAGGGGGCGAGTGAGTTGCCCCTGAGGAGCAGTCTGTGCGCTGTTGGGGTTGCTAGGCCGAGCGTGCGCTGGGAGAGGTCCCCTAGCTATGGACTCTGCTCGCAGGGGGCGCTGTCCCACGTGATGCTGGCGACGGTCACTGGAGCACGTGGTAAAGAAAGGGCGAACCAGCAAAGGACACCAATGGGCAATCTTAGCCGCCCACCCAGTGGACCCTCCAGCTCTTCGGGACTTCCTGCCTCTGGGGCAGGAGTTTGGGCTCAGGTGGGTCCCACGCTGTTGGGGATTGTTGAGAACTGCCACTGAGGAGGCCAGGACCCACAGGGCCTGCGAATTCCTCAACGCCTGGGACGGGGCGGCAGCCTGGGAAATCAGTTCCTGGGTGTCCTCTGGTTCTTTTCCTGGGGTCACTGGGAGGCAGAGCATGCCCAAAGCCAGAGTGAAGGAGCAACCCATCTTCTGACTGGATGGAGGTGGCTGGCATGCAAGGAGGGTTCAGGAAGAGGGGGAAGAGCAAGAGGCAAGGGACTTTGGGTCTTGTGCGGCACCTAGAACGCCTAGGGGCCCAGGACTGCAGCAGAGCACGTGCTACGGTGGGGCGGGGACCCAGAGCAGCACAGGTGCCACTACCCCCAGACCAACTGTTCCTTTGGAGCTGCCACCGCAGACGACACCAGTTAATTCCCACACCTTCACCCCATGCTTCAGGTCAGAGCTAGGGATGCCACCTTCTCCAGGAACCTCACCAGTGCCTGGAGTCAGGCATGCTTCTCTTGGTCACCCCGCAAAGGCAAGATCCCAGAGCTTCATCAGCTGACATGCAAAGGACATAGAAAATATCATGGCTTCTTACGTATTGACCTTACATATTGGGAACTTGCTACATTCGCTTCTCACTTCTGATAGTTTATGTATTCCTTATTTTTTTTTTATATATACACACCATGTTTCCTATAAGTAATGACAGTTTTACTTCCTCCTTTTTAATCTGAATGGATTTTATTACCTTTCCTCTACCTTGCACATTTACAAGGACCTCCAAAAAAATGTTGAACACAGTGGAGAAAATAAATATCTTTTCCCAGTCCCTATCTTAAGGGGAAAGCATTCACTAGGCTAACAGCAGAGTTAGGGTTTTTGTAGAAGCCCTTTATTACATTAAACAAATTCCCGAGAGAGATCCAAGATGGCCGAGAAGCAACAGCTCAGGAATGTAGCTCCCAGTGAAAGCGCAGAGAACGAGTGGACGCTGCACTTTCTGACAAATTTTTGTTGCCCACAGACCGGGAGATTCCCAGCAGAGTAGCCACACGGGTCGCCAGCGTGACTCTTTTGGCTGGCACAGCTGTTTTGCTGGCACCCCAGCGTGGCACTTCTCGGTGCGGAGTATATGGATGGGACGGGCTCGGCTGGTCCCATCCCCACAAGGAGAACAGCAATTGGAAGCGCTGAGGACTGAGAGTTTCACAGCAAGCACAGCGAACCCGGGAAGGTCCGGCTATGTGGGGAACGGGCATCAGCCAAAGGAAAACTAAGAAACAGAAAAACTTCATCACCAGATGGAGAGAGATCCAAGATGGCCATGTAGCAGCAGCTCAGGATTGTAGCTCCCAGTGAAAGTGCAGAGAGGGAGTGTACACTGCAATTGCAGACAAATTTTTGATGCCCACAAACTGGGAGATTCCCAGTGAAGGAGCCACACGGGTGGCCAGCATGACTCTTTTGGCTGGCACGGCTGTTTTGCTGGCACCCCAGCGCGGCGCTTCTCGGTGCGGAGTTTATGGGATTGGGTGCCCTTTTAGTCGGGCTCCGCTGGTCCCATCCCCACAAGGAGAACAGCAATTGGAAGCGCTGAGGACTGAGAGCAAGCACAGCTGAACCCGGGAAGCACAGCAAGCACAGCTGAACCCGGGAAGGCCCAGCTCTGAGGGAAAGGGGTGTCCACCAAAGGAAAACTAAGAAACAGAAAAAGCTTCATAACCAACAAGCCAGACGGCCACTCAGAGACCCAATCTGAAAGTCGGCAATTACAAAGACAACAGGTGGATAAATCTACAAAAATGGGAAGAAACCAGTGCAAAAAGGCTGAGAACACCTGAAATCAGAATGCCTGTCCTCCTACAGGGGATCGCACCTCCTCATCAGCAAGAGAACAAGGCCTGGCGGAGGATGAGTGTGATGAACTCACAGAATCAGGCTTCAGAAGGTGGATAATAAGAAACTTCTGTGAGCTAAAAGAACATATTTTAACCCAATGCAAAGAAACTAAGAACCTTGAAAGAAGATTTAATGAAATACTAACCAGAATGGACAACTTAGAGAAGAATATAAGTGAATTGATGGAGCTGAAAAACACAACACAAGAACTTTGCAAAGCATGCACAAGTTTCAACAGCCAAATTGACCAAGCAGAAGAAAGGATATCAGAGGTCAAAGATCAACTCAATGAAATAAAACGAGAAGGCAAGATGACAGAAAAAAGGGTAAAAAGGAATGAACAAAGTCTCCAAGAAATATGGGATTACGTGAAAAGACCTAATCTATGTTTGATAGGTATACCTGAATGTGACAAAGAGAATGAATCCAAGCTGGAAAATACTCTTCAGGATATTATCCAGGAAAACTTCCCCAACCTAGCAAGGCAAGCCAATATTCAAGTCCAGGAAACACAGAGAACACCACAAAGATACTCCTCAAGAAGAGCAACCCCAAGACACATAATCGTCAGATTCACCAGGGTTGAAATGGAGGAGAAAATGCTAAGGGCAGCCAGAGAGAAGGGTCGGGTTACCCACAAAGGAAAGCCCATCATACTCACAGCAGATCTCTCAGCGGAAACCCTACAAGCCAGAAGAGAGTGGGGGCCAACATTCAACATCCTTAAAGAAAACAACTTTCAACCTAGAATTTCATATCCAGCCAAACTAAGCTTCATAAGTGAAGGAAAAATAAAATTTTTTGTGAACAAACAAGTACTCAGAGATTACATCACCACCAGGCCTGCTTTACAAGAGCTTCTGAAAGAAGCACTACACATAGACAGGAGCAACCAGTGTCAGCCATTCCAAAAACATACCAAAAGGTAAAGAGCATCACCATAATGAAGAATCTACATCAACTAATGGGCAAAACAGCCAGCTAGCATTACCAGAAGCTGCAATTTTCATCTCTGATAAAGCAGACTTTAAAACAACAAAGACCATAAGAAACAAAGAGGGACATTACATGGTGGTGAAAGGATCAATGCAACAAGAAGAGCTAACGATCCTAAATATATACACACCCATTACAGGAGCACCCAGATACATAGGGCAAGTTCTTAATGACTTACAAAGAGACTTAGACTCCCACACAATATTAGTGGGAGACTTTAACACTACACTGTCAATATTACATAGATCAACGAGATAGAAAATTAACAAGGATATCCAGGACTTGAATTCAGACCTGGAACAACTAGACTTAACAAATATTTACAGAACTCTTCACCCCAAATCCACAAAACATACATTTTTCTCAGTATCACATTATACCTATTTTAAAAGTGTCCACATAATTGGAAATAAATCACTCTTCAGCAATTGCATAGCATTTCACAGGTTTAAATAAAATATTGGTTGGCTACTTATTTGTTATTTTCATCCCCTATTCCTTTCTGTCTCCATTGTTAAGCACAATTATTGGCATAAAAGAGGTTTTTAATACCCATTTTTAGACTGCATTCTAGCCTGGACAATAAAACAAGAATCCCATTCTCTCTCCCACTTTCTCTTCCTCTTTCTTTCTCTCTTTCATTCTTTTTTTCTTTCTTTCTTTTGCTCTTTCTTTCTTTCTCCTTTTCTCTCTTTTTCTAAAAAGAAAATAAAAGAAAGAAATTCCCACCAGTTTCTACTTTTCTGAGATGTTTTTGAAAGGGGTGTTAAATTTTGTCTGTTTATTTCACACCTGTGGAGATAATTATTTGGCTTTTCTCCTTTATTCTCAATATGGTGAATTACATTGATTAATTTTTAAATGTGAAATCAACTTTGAATTCCATAAACAAACTCAACTTGGTTATATCACTTCATACATTTTGATGGATTTTATTTGCTAAAATGTTGTTAAAGGTTTTTGTGGCTATGCCCATGAGGAAAAATTACAGAAAATTAATGACTATTAGGTTTTGGTATTAGCACATGCAGAACTCTAGACTGAGTTAGGAAAAGTTGTCTCTGTGCTATTTTCTGAAAAAGTTCATGTAACACTGGTAAGATATAATAGCATCCTTATATGTTTGACAGAATTCACCACGAAACCTATGTGGACCTGCGGTTTTCTTCCTTGGAAGGTTTCTGTAGTCCTTTACTATCCTTTAATTTCAGGAAGATATATCATGATGCTCCCCATTTTTGTGCCTGATGTTGGTAATTTGAGATCCTTCTTGTCATTCCAAATATGAAGATCAGTCTTGCTAGAGATTTCCAGTTTTATTTATTTTGTTTGAAAAAAAAACAACTTATAGCTTTATTTTCTCTATTGTGCATTTTCTTCTCTTCTTTCCTTTTGCTACTTAATTTGGATTTAACATGCTCGCCCATTTTTTTCTATTGTATGGAAACTTAAATTACTGATTTTTACATTTCTCTTCCTTTTTAATAAAATAAAGCTACACAACAAATAAGCACTACTTTAGCTGTATCCCATAAATTTTTATTTCCTGTGTTTTACTTGGGTCAAGATATTTTCTTATTTTTCTTTTATTTTTTATTTTTTTGAGATGGAGTCTCACTCTGTCACCCAGGCTGGAGTGCAATGGTGTGGTCTTGGCTCACTGCAACCTCTGACTCCTGGGTTCAGGTAATTTTCCTGCCTCAGCCTCCTGAGTAGCTGTGACTACAGGTGTGTGCCACCACACCTGACTAATTTTTGTATTTTTAGTAGAGACAGGGTTTCCCTGTGTTGGCCAGGCTGGTCTTGAACTCCTGACCTCATGATCTGCTCACCTCGGCTTCCCAAAGTGCTGGAATTACAGGCATGAGCCACCACACCCAGCCATTTTCTCATCTTTCTTGTTATTTTCTCTTTGACTAATTGTTTATGTAAAAGTGTGTTTTGCTTAATTTCCAAATATAAAGATTTTCAAGATGCCTTAATCGCTATTGGTTTCTAATTTAATTCCACCAGGGCCAATTGTAAGTTTCTGATCTTTTGAAATTTTTAAGACACTTTTTTGCTCAAGATAGTCCTATCTTCATCAACATTCCTTATGTACTTAAATTATATTCAGCTATTCTTAGTGTAGTGTTTCCAAATGTTAATTAGTTCAACTTAAGCCTTCTATACGCTTAACCATGTTTGTTAGTTGCTTTAATAGTGGCTGAGAAAGAGATATTAAAATCCCCTACTGTGACTGTAATATGTCTACTTACTGCTTTAGTTTGGTCAGTTTTTGCCTCATGTATTTTAAAGGTCAGCTAAGTGCATAAAATTTAAGAATTTTTACTTCTGGATCCAAGATGGCCAAATAGGAACAGCTCTGGAGTGCAGTTCCCAGCAAGAACAACACAGAGGGTGAGTGATTACCGCATTTCCAAACGAGTTATTACTGCCCACAGACCAGGAGATCCCTGGGCTGAAAAGCACCACGAGTTTCCAGCACGGCTGTTTCAGCCAGCACAGCAGGTCTTCACACAAAAACTCACACAAATCTGGGCAGCTGTTTCAACTGGCGCCTGGAACACCTGGGAGACAGAGCCACTCATTCAACTGAAAAAATGGAGGCTGAAACAGGGAACCAGGTTATCTGGCTCAGCGGGTCCCACCCCCACAAAGACCAGCAAGCTGAAACGCTCTGGATTGAGAGTTTCACAGCAAGCATAGTTGGACTCGGGACAGTCCAGCTCTGTGGGGGGAAGGACATCCACCATTACTGAGGCAGTCCACCATTACAGAGACAGTCTGCCATTACTGAGGCAGACTGCCACTTCCGAGGCAGTTCTAACTATACCTCTAAAAACAAAACCGCAAGGAAGTTCAAACAGCAGCTGGGCAGAGCCCACTGCAGATCAGCAATGCCTCTGCTGGCAGACTGTGACTAGGCTACCTCCTAGCTAGGCAGGGCACCTCTGAAAAAAGGCAGCAGCACATCAGGAACTTATAAATAAAGCCCCACCTTCCCAGGACAAAGCACCTGGGAAAAAAGGCAGCTATGAGTTCCACTGCAGCAGACTTAAATATACCTGCCCAGCAGCTCTGAACTAAATCAGCTCAGAGCTCAGTATTTGACTTCCTATAAGGGTCAGACTGTCTCCTCAAGCAGCTCCCTGACCCCCTTATATCCAAAGAGACACCTCATAAAGGAGAGCTCAGGCTGACATCTGGTGGGTATCCTTCTGGGACACAGATAATAGAAGAAGAAACTGGCAGAAACCCTTACTGTTATGCAGCTGCTGCAGGTGATCCCCAGGCAAGCAGTGTCTGGAGTGGACCTCCAGTAATCCTACAGCAGAGGGGCCTGACTGTTTGAAGGAAAACTAAAAAAACAGAAAGAAATAACTTCAGCATCAACAAGAAGGACGTCCACTCAGAGACCCCATCTGAAAGTCACCAACTATAAAGATCACAGGTAGATAAATCCACAGAGATGAGGAGAAACCAGTGAAAAAAGGATGAAAACACCCAAACCAGAATGCCTCTCCTTCTCCAAGGGATCACAACTCCTCACCAGCAAGAAAACAAAGCTGGATAGAGAATGAGTCTGATGAATTGACAGAAACAGGCTTCAGCAGGTGTGTAATAACAAATTTCTCAGAGCTAAAAGAACATGTTCTAACCCAATGTAAAGAAACTAAGAACCTTGAAAAAAGGTTTGAGAAAATGCTAATGAGAATAAACAGCTTAGAGAAGAATATAAATGACCTGAAGGAGCTGAAAAACACAACACGAGAACTTCGAGAAGCATACACAAGTTTCAATAGCCAAATCGACCAAGCAGAAGAAAGCATATCAGAGATTTAAGATCAACTCAATGAAATAAAATGAGAAGGCAGTATCAGAGAAAAAAGAGTGAAAAAAATGAACAAAGCCTCCAAGAAATATAGAATTACATGAAAAGACCTAATCTACATTTGACAGGTGTACCTGAATGTGACAGAGAGAATGAATCCAAGCTGGAAAACACTCTCCAGGATATTATCCAGGAGAACTTCCCCAATCTAGCAAGACGGGCCAATATTCAAGTCTAGGAAATACAGAGAACACCACAAAGATATTCTTCAAGAAGAGCAACCCCAAGGCACATAATCGTCAGATTCACCAGGGTTGAAATGAAAGAAAAAATGCTAAGGGCAGCCAGAAAGGTCAGGTTACTCACAAAGGGAAGCCCATCAGACTCACAGTGGATCTCTCAGTGGAAACTCTACAAGCCAGAAGAGAGTGGGGGCCAATATTCAATATCCTTAAAGAAAAGAACTTTCAACCTAGAATTTCATATCCAGCTAAACTAAGCTTCATAAGCAAAGGAGAAATAAAATCCTTTATAAACAAGCAATTGCAGAGAGATTTTGTCACTACCAGGCCTGCCTTACAAGAGCTCCTGAAAGAAGCACTAAACATAGAAAGGAACAACCAGTACCAGCCACTCCAAAAATGTACCAAATGGTAAAGACGATCAACACAATGAAGAAACTGCATCAACTAATGGGCAAAACAACCAGCTAGCATCAAAATGGCAGGATCAAGTTCACACATAACAATATTAACCTTAAGTGTAAATGGGCTAAATGCCCCAATCAAAAGAAACAGACTGGTAAATTGGATAAAAAGTCAAAACCCATCGGTGTGCTGTATTAAAGAAACCCATCTCACATGCAAGGACACACATAGGCTCAAAATAATAGGATGGAGGATGATAGCAAATGGAGAGCAAAAAAGCAGGAGTTGCAATTCTCGTCACTGATAAAATAGACTTTAAACCAACAAAGATCAAAGAGACAAGAAGGGCATTACATAATGGTAAAAGGATCAATGCAACAAGAAGAGCTAATGATCCTAAATATATATGCACCCAATACAGGAGCACCCAGATACATAAAGCAAGTTCTTAATAACCTACAAAGAAACTTAGACTCTCACACAATAATAGTGGGAGACTTTAACACTCCACTTTCAATATTAGACAGATCAACAAGACAGAAAATTAACAAGGATATCCAGGACCTGAACTCAGATCTGGACCAAGCAAACCTAATAGACATCTACAGAACTCTCCACCCCAAATCCACAGGATATACATTCTTCTCAGCACCACGTCACATGTACTCTAAAATTCACCACATAATGGAAGTAAATCACTCCTCAGCAAATGCAAAAGAACAGAAATAATAACAAACAGTCTCTCAGACTGTTTGAATTAGAACGCAGGGTTAAGAAACTAACTCAGAACCCCACAACTTCATGGAAACTGAACTGAACAACTGGCTCTTGAATGTTGACTGGATAAACAATGAAATGAAGACAGAAATAAAAATGTAGCAAGACAGAGATATATACACCAATGGAACAGAACAGAGGCCTTGGAGGCAACGCCACGTATCTACAACCATCTGATCTTTGACAAACCTGAAAAACAAGCAATGGGGAAAGGATTCCCTGTTTGATAAATGGTGTTAGGAAAACTGGCTAGCCATGTGCAGAAAGCAGAAACTGGACCCCTTCCTGACACCTTACACTAAAATTAACTCCAGATGGAGTAACAGCTTAAACATAAGCCCTAACACCATAAAAATCCCAGAAGAAAACCTAGCTCCCATAATTCCCACGTGTTGTGGGAGGGACCTGGTAGGAGATAATTGAATTATCGGGGTGGTTTCCCCCATACTGTTCTCATGGTAGTGAATAAGTCTCATGAGATCTGATGGTTTTATAAGGGGAAACTTCTTTTGCTTGGTTTTCATTCTGTCCTGTCTGCTGCCATGTAAGACATGCCTTTCACCTTCTGCCATGACTCTGAGGCCTCCCTAGCCACACGGAACGTGAGTCCATTAAACCTCTTTTTTATATATATAAATTACCCTGTCTCAGGTATGTCTTTATTAGTAACATGAAAACAGACTAATACACCTTGTTCCTCCTCCCTTTCTCCCTCTTCTTGTATTCCCCAGTGTCTATTACTGCCATTTCATGTTCATGTGTACCCAGTGTTTAGTTCCTACCTATAAATTAGAATATGTGCTATTTGGTTTTCTGTCTCTGCATTAATTTGCTTAGGATAATGGCTTCCAGCTGCACCTTTGATTTTATTCTTTCTTATGGCTGCATAATAGTTCCTGGGGTACACATACTACATGTTCTTTATCCAATCAACCACTGATGGGCAGCTAGTTGATTTCATGTCTTTGGAATTGTTAATAGTGCTCTGATGAACATACAAACGGATATATCTTCTTTATTTTCCTTTGAATATATACCCACTAATGAGATTTCTGGGTCAAATGGTATTTCTGTCTGCAGGTCTTTGAGGAATTGCCACACTGTTTTCCACAATGGTTAAACTAATTTACACTCCCACTAACAGTGTATAAGCATTCCTTTTTCTCCACAACCACACCAGCATCTACTATTTTTTGACTTCTTAATAATAGCCATTCTGAATTGTGTGAGATGAGATTTTTTTCATATTTTTGTTGGCCACTTGTATGTCTTCTTTTGAGAAATGTCTGTTCATTCCTTTTGCCCACTTTTAGTGGCATTATTTGTTTTTTGCTTGTTGAAATGTTTAAGTTCCTTATAGATTCTGCATATTAGGCCTTTGTTGACTACATAGTTAGCAAATATTTTCTCACATTGTATAGGTTGCCTGTTTACTCTGTTGATAGTTTCTTTTACTGTGCAGAAGACTTTTAGTTTGATTTGGTCCCAATTATCAAGTATTTTTTTGTTGCAATTGCTTTTGAATACTTAGTCATAAATTCTTTCCCAAGACCAATGTTGATATGGTGTCTCCTAGGTTTTCTTCTAGGATTCTTATAGTTTGAGGACTCACATTTAAATCTTCAGTCCATATGGAGTTAACTTTTGTATGCTGACAGGTAGGGGTCCAGTTTCCTTCTTCTGCATATAGCTGGATAGCTATCTCAACATCATTTATTGACTAGACAGTACTTTACCCATTGCTTATTTTTGTCAACTCTGTCAAAAACAAGATAGCTATAGGTGTGCATCTTTATATCTGGGTTCTCCATTCTGTTCCCTTGGTCTATGTGTCTGTTTTTGTACTAGGACCATGGTGTTTGGTTACTATACCCTTGTAGTATAGTTTGCAGTTGGGTAATGTGATGCCTCCACTTTATTCTTTTTGCTTAGGATTGCTTTGACTATTTGGGATCTTTTTTTGGTTCCAGGCAAATTTTAGAATAGTTTTTACTAACTCTGGGAAGAAAAAAAACTATATTAGTAGCTTGATAGGAATAGCATTAAATCTGTAGATTGCTTTGGGTAGTAGGGCATCTTAACAATATTGATTCTTCCAGTCCATGAGCATGAGCCGTTTTTCCATTTGTTTGTGTCACCTATTTCTTTCTGCAGTATTTTATAGTTCTCCTTGTAGACATTTTTCACCTCCTTGGTTACATGTATTCCTAGGTATTTTTGTGTGTGTGGCTATTGTAAAAGAGATTATGTTATTGATTTGGTTCTCAGCTTGAACATTATTGGTGTATACAAATGCTACTATTTTTTGTATGTTCATTTTGTATCCTTAAACTTTACTAAAGTCATTATCAGTTCCAGGAGGCTTTAGGGTTTTGTAGGTATTAAATCATATCATCCATGAAAAGACTTTGACTTCCCTCTTCCTATTTGGATGCCTTTTATTTCTGTCTCTTGCCTGATTGCTCTGATAAGGACTTCCAGTACTATATTGAATAGGAGTGGTAAGAGTGGGCATTCTTCTCTTGTTCTAGTTCTCAAGGAGAATGCTTCTGGCTTTTGTCTGTTCATTGTGATATTGGCTGTGGGTTTGTCACACATGGCTCTTACTATTTTGAGGTATAGTCTTTTGATGCCTGGTTTGCTGAGGGTTTCTATCATGAAGAAATGCTGGATCCTAGTAAATGCTTTTCCTGCATCTATTGAGATGATCATACATTTTTAATTCTTTTTATGTGGTGAATAGCACTTGTTGATTTTTGTATGTAGAACCAACCTTGCATCCCAGTAATGAAGCTTACTTGATTGTAGGTGAATTAACTTTTTGACGTGCTGCTGTATTTGGTTTGCTAGTATCCTGTTGATGATTTTTGTGTCTATGTTAATCGAGCATATTGGCCTACAGTTTTCTTTTTTCATTGTGTGTTTGCCAGATTTTGGTATCAGGGTAATGCTGGCTTTGTAGAATGAGTTAGGGAGGAGTCCCTCCTCCTCGATATTTTTGATATAGTTTCAGTAGGACTGGTACCAACTTTTCTTTTTCATCTCTAGTAGAATTCAACTATAAGTTCATCTATTATGGGCCTTTTTTTGGTTGATAGACTTTTACCAATTCAATTTCAGAACTCTATATTGGTCTCTTCAGGGTTTCCATTTCTTTTTGATTCAATCTTGGGAGGTTGTGTGTTTCCAGAATTTATCCATTAAAAGAGTTGTTTAGTTCAATTATAGTTAACATAATTGTTTATATGATTGAGTTCAAATCTACCTAGGATAGAAGAGTTCTAGGTGTTCCATATCCCTACTTACATTTGAAATGACAGACATCTTTTAAACTTTATTCTAGTGAATGTGTAGTGATATCTCACTGTGGTTTCAATATTTATTTCCCTGATAACTAATAATATTGAGCACTTTTTACATACTTATTGAAACATTTTCAATCTCCTTTTGTGAAAGGATCAATACCTGTTCATTCCCAGGATTGCTTTAAGAATATTTTTTAATCTTCATAATGTATAGTGTCAGCACACAATATCAACAGTTGTAATTCCTATTGTCATTATTACTAGGGATTGCTCTCCAATGTGGTGATGTTACATCCTCTTTCTGAACCACTTCACTCCATGCTAGGCTTTGCTGTTAATTCCCACAATTCTCACGAAAACATTACCACTAGTCTTTTATGGAAAGCAGACTTTTATTAAAGGTTTAGGGTCATGGTAGGAAATGACGGCATCACACAATACAGGCACTAAAAGTTAACTGTGAGACATCACTATCCTGAAACTCTTGGATATTTCCCTTCATCATCTTGCTTATTCCTGGAACTCCTCGTTCTCCTCAGTTTCTCCTTACCAGGCCTTAGGTCCCTTAACTCTTCACTCCACAGTTACTCGCAGATAAATTGCTCTCTCCATTGTCTTGCACACTTCAACTGTTTTTATATTTTTATTCTTTCTTTTCAGAAAATTCCCTACAAGTGAAGACTAGAGCTTTTCCTTTCAATACTGAAAGATGCTCATCAAGATATTTATCAAAAACAAAATGCCTTCTCTTGAGTTTGAAACATTACCACTTCTTTGGAATGCTAAAATGGTTGCAGTGAGGCACTATTTAATTATGAATGCTTCTGTTATATCTATAGGTATATATGTTATATCTGAAGGAATTAATTAATTAACAAGGGACTATTCATCCCATGTTACAGCTAAAATAACTGAGGCTCATTGATGAAGTAATGTTCCAAGTTGCACAAACATCAAGCTTGAATTCAAATTCAAATGTATCTGACTCTAGAAATTGGTTCTCCATCCACTAAACCACATTCTTCCCCCATGTAACTCCTGCACTCCTGCACATTCCCTCCCTCTCAATATCCCCAAGTTTAATTTCTTATTCAATTTTCTCTTGGGTCCTAACCCTCACTACTGTTTGACACATAAATGATATCACTAGGAAAACACCAAACATCTGAGCCTCAGCAACTTATCTGTAAAATGGGAATAGTAGCTACCTTTTGATTGCTCGAAGAATTCATTAAACTAATATATTAAAATGTTCTATAAGCAGTAAAACCCTGGATTTTATTTCTAGCAGTGTGGTAGATCAGGAACTCCACCATTTAAATCTAAAAATACTGGATAAAGCATTTTTAAAAAGAAACCTTCTACTAAATGACTGAGCTGGTGATGTGGCAAGGGAATTTCTCAGAGAATCGGAATGGTAAGAAGGCATAAATTTACTTGGCTAAGAAAGAACTGAATCTGCAGTTTTCTCTGGAATATCTGCCTATCCCTATTGGTTCAGAGCCTCAATTTTAATAGATTATGTGTGCTGAGGCAGGAAACAAGACTCAGCTTGGAAAACCCCATACGAACACGAGATTTCTAAAACATAGCATGTTCAGTGAGAAAATCAGAAAGAAAAAACAAATCTGGCAAGGATGATGATGAAGATACATGCCTATATAGGCCTTGGCTGTGGGTTGGAAGGACAATAAACAGAAATCTGTTTCTTGAGATTCTCAAATTCTCTTCTCCCCATAGACTTGCATTTGGACATCATTCTATGTAAAACGTCCAAGCCAATAATTTTGGTTAAAATGGTCCTGAATTGATAATGCCCCCACGTGTCACCTATATACACATAAAAGAATTACTAAAGCACACATGGATGTCTCTATCACTTGGGATGTAATGCTCAGTGTTGGCATGGTTCAACTCGTAACCCTATGCATCTGTCATCCTGTCTAACAACATTCAGGTCCCAGGGAAATGTTTTTCCATATCTCTTGCTCTATATCCTGGAAACAAAAGGCAGCTGTGTTTCAATTCCTGGAAGGTCTGTGGATTTTGCCACTGCCAGTGGTGTCAAAGACTGACACCATTTTAGAGTGTAGGGGAATTTAGCTACAGATGTTGTTAAATTTTTAAAAAGATAATTTTGTCAAATTCCTCTTCCCAGAAAACACATATGCAATGGATTTTTTGCCTTAAAAAATTATCCCATCTCCACAGTGCCCAGCGTCTACATTTCTATTTCTCTTCAGGTTCCAATTCAAGGTTTTTCTACATTGCTTCACAAATTAGTGCAGTATTTGTGATAATTGCAGGTGGCAGAGGAGGAACATTTGCAATACTTAACTATTCATATTTATCATATTTGTGTATATCTAGGTCTATATACAACCTCTTAAAATCATGGTAACAATAGCTTACATTTGCAACTACGTTGTCTATATACAACCTCTTAAAATCATGGTAATAACAGTTTACATTTGCAACTAGGACACAGAATTCTAGAATTGTGAGTTGTATTTTCACAAAACATTTAATATTTAAATTTTTTAAGGATAAATGTTAAGCTTTATTTACATTTTTTTAAAGTTTACATTCATAATATAAATTGTATGTTGTCTTCTAATTTTAATAATTTTGAATATTCTAAAAGAAAACTTTATAATAAGTAATTGTTTTGAAATGAATGATTAAAAATAGATTTTATAGAGTAAATATAAATAAATAAAACAAGCATTTATTTACTCATATAAACTTTGGCCTATCAAGAGAACATCTAGATATGCATAATAATAATGAAATTCACGAATCTCTGATATTTTGACCACTTCCAGTCAACTAAAAAATTATGTTTTCAAATACTTTTAGGTGTCATCATTATGAAGGTATATTTATTAAGCTAGGAAGATAAAACATTGCATTTAACAGTTTTTTGGCTTAATTTATTACTTTTTAAAACTTAGACATATGGTATGCAAATTCCATCTGTACTCTTGCAAATGCTGTACTCATTACAAACGTTAGAAACAAGCCTGCCCAGGTCCCTGGAAAATGCAAAACCAACTCCTTTCTGGAAAAATCTACTTTCCACTCAAACTTCAAGTCATTCCCACAGGTAAAGTTCTAAAGGTCATATTATAACTTTTAAAAATCACTAAGCACATGAGGAAATAGTCTATCATAATTGAGACATAGCAGAAAATGCAAATCTGCAATCTGACCAGCCAGGATTTAAGATACTAGAATTATTGGCTATAATACAAAGTAACTGTTTTAATATGGCTATAGTTGGGAAGTTAAGAGAAAGTAAAGAGACATAAAGGATAGAGTAAGCCCAACCAGTGTTCCAGAAGGAGCTAATTGAGAGAAGAGAGGAGGATATTAATATGCATATATGAAAATCTGATATATGGCAGAGAGATGATGCAAATCAGTTTTTAAAAAAAGATGGACTATTCATTAAGATATGTCAGAACAATTGATTGGTTTCATATGAAAGAAAAAATGAATATGAATTCTTATTCTGAAACATACTCAAAGATATGTATACCTACATGTATAGGTATACATTTTTCACTTTTAAGTGGGATCATGTCTTTATGTGTTCTTTTTTCTTTGTGTTTGATTCCTTTTTAAGGATTTACTTATAAAAGCACAATTTTCCTCCTCACAACAGTGTTTGACAGCTCAGAGATATCTCCAGTCTTCTTTGTGAAATTTTGCACTGTATTTTTGAAATTTTTCCCAATTTGACAAATGAAAGTTGTATTCCTTGTTTAATATTTACTATAATTATTACTAGGGTTTCATCTATTTGAAAGAGATTACTAGGGTATACATCTATTTGAAAGAGATTTATATACATACAAATGTACATAAATATATACAGGTACATATACCATGGAACTGTGACCTGGTCCTGTAGAAAGCTACCTTCTGGTCTTGCGCTAACTCTCATGGGCCCTGAGCAATCAAGATTTTTGAAAAGACAGACAACCTGGTGTGTATTCTGGAGGGAGTATGTCTGTGTTTCTCCAGGCTCTGCGCAGACTTGCCAGACTTCATTTTCCCCATTTGCTAGTTATGTTTCCTCCCAAGTGGTTGTAGGGTAGAAATCACTTAAATTTCCAGAGACTTCTTTAACTGATCAGCAAGTTTCTTGTTTGCTAAGTAACATTCCAATCTTCTCTTCAGGATTCTCAGGAATTAAAAGCAAATATGTCAAGGCAAAAATCAGTGAAACTTACTGATTTTGTTTTACCTTAGCACCAAGAAAAGGGTTATATATATATATTTGAATGAGATAATTTGAATGAGATTCTAGTTAAATTAACCTGATTATTAATTTCAAGCACAAAGTACTCCTTATCTACGTAAGGATTAATTTTTTTCCCACTGTCATGTTTACTGGCTTTTTTTGAGAACATAAAGGTAACACAAACTCATTTAGAAAAATAACAAAATGTATATACATACAGGTATATATGTGTGTGTGCATATGTACCAAAAACATTTATTTTTGTTTTAATAGCAACCATTTAATACCAAAAAAAACCCCACACATTTATTTTACATCTCTAAATCCACAGCCCTTTTCTTGGTGCTAAGGGAAAACAAAATCAATAAGTTTCACTAATTTTTGCCTTGACATATTTGCTTTTAACTCTTGAGAATCCTGAAGAGAAGACTGGAATGTTACTTAGCAAACAAGAAACTAGCTGATCAGTTAAAGAAGTCTCTGGAAATTTAAGTGATTTCTACCTTACAACCACTTGGGAGGAAACATAACTAGAAAATGGGGAAAATGAAGTCTGGCAAGTCTGCGCAGAGCCTGGAGAAACACAGACATACTCCCTCCAGAATACACACTAGGTTGTCTGTCTTTTCAAAAGTCTTGATTGCTCAGGGCCCATGAGAGTTAGCGCAAGACCAGAAGGTAGATTTCTGCAGGACCAGATGTCACAGTTCTATGGAAACTTGAGGAAGTTCAAACATCTATTAAAGAGATAAAGTTTATAGTAACTTAGTTGTTAAATGCCTATTTGCTTGTTCTCTATACCCATGAACTGCCTTTCTTTCCTTTCTGTTCAGTATCTAACATTTATTTGTTAAATTTGATATAGCACCTGCATTAGTTCATGTTCACACTTCTGATAAAGACATGCCCAAGATTGGGAAGAAAAAGAGGTTCAATTGGATTTACAGTTCCACATGGCTGGGGAGGCCTCAGAATCATGGTGGGAGATGAAAGGCACTTCTTACACGGTGGTGGCAAGAGAAAATGAGGAAGATGTAAAAGCAGAAACCCCTGATAATACCATCCAATCTCGTGAAACTTATTCACTACTATGAGAACAGTATGGGAGAAACCACCCCCATGATTCAAATTATCTCTCACCAGGTCCCTTCCACAACACATGGGAATTACGGGAGTGTAATTCAAGATGAGATTTGGGGGGGACACCGTCAAACCATATCAGCACCAGAAGACAACTCAGACTTGGAGACAGAAAAAAATATAACCAGAATATTTGCAAACAGATTAGCATTTGATATGCATGATATTCTCCTAGTTAAATTATTAATCTCAAGCACAAAATATCCTTTTCCTACTAAGAATGTATTATTAAGTTTTTTCCACTGTCATATTTACTGAGTTTATTTTGAGAACATAAAAGTAACACAAGCTCATTTAGAAAACTAACAACATACAGAAAAGTAAAAAGACAACAAAAATTACTCATAATCTTACTACCAAGGATAATGGTACTTTTTAAAAATCTATTTTCTTTCCTTTCTCTATAAATATGCATTTCTATTTTTAGAAAGTTTAATTAAACCCATAAAAGCTGTCTTTTTAAAAATTTTACATCAACATTAACATCTTTAAAATTCTTCAAAAACATCATTTTTAATCACTACAAATTTATTCCACTATTCCCCTTTTTTCATTTTTAAGTGGGATCATATCTTTAGATTTTCTTCTTTCTTTGTGTTTCATTCCTTTTGTAGGATTTAGTTATGAAAGCACAATTTTCCTCCCCACAACAGTGTTTGACAGTTTAAAGATATCTACAGTCTTCTTTATGAAATTTTATACTCAATATTTTTGAAATTCTTTTCCAATTTGACAGGTAAAAGCTGTATCCCTTGTTTAATATTTACTGTAACTATTGCTAGGGTTTCTGACTCATTTTGATGTCCACTCACTCCAGACTTCCTCATGTTTCTTGTTCCCTCCCACTTCTAAATTTGTACAACCCTTCTTCCACTTCCAACTTAAATCCCAGACACAGAGCTCTACCTCTCCCATGACCCCATCTACTGATAAATTGCCCCACTATCCAAACACCCAGGCAGAGGGTATGGCCCTCAATATCTAGATATGGAGATATTGATGGTACATAATAAACAGCTCCCTTCACTTTCACTGGGAGGATAGAACCAAGCCAGATGGAATGGGCTTCAACTCAATTATGTGTTGGAGCATGTCTCAGCTCATGAGAATCAATTATGCATGTCTTTTCTCAATTCCATGTTCAATGATGTCACATTGGCTGCTCAAAATTGTTGATGGTGAGATGATTTCCACCATTAATCAGCAAATGCTATAAATTAAAGCCCCTCAGTGTCCCTCATCCCTGCCCAGAGACAGTTGTTATATATTTAACAGCATTCCACTACCTACCTCCACTTCAGATAAAGTAGTATCAGACTAACCTTCCTGCTTATAACACCTAGAAAAGCTGTGTACAAGTTTTTTTAATTGTTTGAAGGAGCACTACCAAGGCAGCCAAGCCTTAAGGGTCTAAGATCCTAGAGAGAAAGAAGTGCTGAGAAGTGAGCCTGATGTTACACTCCCCTGACATATTTGCTGATGCCTAGGCAGCATGTGAGCCACTAAGCAGAAATTCATGGCTAGCGGGCAGAGGAGCTGAGCAGAGCTTTCAGCAGTCTCAGGGGCTGCAGAGTAAAATCTGAATTTTTTCAGGACCTATCAAAGAGGAGGGCTCCTAATAAACACTCAGGCTTTCCTTTGGGATTTCTGAAGGGCAATACCCCAGGAATAAAGGTAACAGGAGACACCAAACCCTCAAAAATAATAAAGTTTGGCTCAGATTTAGATCAATTTCAGACTAAAGTAAGGTAAACCTTCTCATCCTAACTGCCTACTAGTCACAAAAGTAAATCCTATTGAGAGCTTATAGTAGAACCAATAACCAACAATAGCTAGCAATAAATCTACTAAAGATGTACAAAGCTACAGGAGAATTTTAGCTCTAAATGTGAAAGGTGAACAATAAAGCTTCTAGTAGATGCTACTGAAAATCTACATAATATTGGAAATTCTTCGAACACATGTATGCAAATGCCCATAGCAGTATTATTTGTAATATTTAAAAACTGGAAACAATAGAATGGATAAATTGTGGAATATTCATTCATTGGATTTCTACACCACAATAGTATAAAAGCACAAACTATTGCTGAACACAGCAGCCTGGATGAATGTCATAAACATAGTGCTGAATGAAAGAAGCCAATGCAAAAGAGTACACACCGTATGCTTCCAATTACATAAAGTTTAAAAACAGCAAAACTCACCTATGATGTTAATAATTTAGCAGGAGCATGACAAGAAGTATGAGGGGGCTTCCAAAAAAAATGCTTGTATGTTCTGTTTTTTGATCTGAGCAATGTTTACAAGGTTTGTTCCTGTGAAAATATAATAAGCAATTGACTTATAGCTGGTATACTTCTCTGTATAAATATTACATTTAAAATTTATTTAAGGATAACTAAGAGAGATAGCACTAAAATTCTTCCCAGAGCTGAAACATGATGCCTGAATCAGATAGGAATCCATGATGCAAGTGATGAAAGAATCTAACTCAAACTGACTTTGAAACTAGTATGAAAGTTCAAAGAAGATGTAAAATGACCAACAAACACATTAAAAGATGTTAAACATCATTGGTCATTAGGGAAATGCAAGTCAAAATCATAATGAGATGCCACCTCACCCCCATTAGGATGGCTTAAATGAGAACAATAACAGCAAAACTTGGCTAAGATTTGGAGAAACTGGAACACTTTCATACACCACTGGTGAGAATATAAATTGGCACACCCACATAGGAAAACTGTGGCAGTTCCTCAAAGTGTTCAATAGACTTACCATATGGCCCAGTGGTTCCATTCTCAGGTACATACTCAAAAGATAACACATATCCATAAGAAAGTTTATGTAGTAAAGTTCAAGTGTCATTATTCACAATAGTCAAAAAAGGAAACAAGCGTCATTACTCACAATAGCCAAAAACGAAAACAAGCCAAACGGAAACAATTCCAAAAAGGAATGAAGTACTGACGATATATGCTACAACATGGATGAAACTTGAACTTGTAATGCGTAAAAGAAGCCAGTCACAAAAGACCACATATACATATTTATATGGAATGTCCAAAACAGGCAAATCTAAAGAGACAAACAGTAGATTAGCAATTGTCATGACCTACAGCTGGTAGTGAGGAGAGATCAGGAATGGGGAATAACCACAAGTGAGAATGGTGCTTCCATTTGCAGTGATGAAAATATTCTAAAGTAGAAATTGTGGTGAAGGTTGCACAACTCTGTTGAAATCCCAAAAGATCAAACTCCCAAAACTATCATTCTGGAAAAAAATAATTTAAAATCTGGAAAAAAATAATTTAAAATATATTTACCTACATTTTTAAAGAAGGATTTATTTGAGAAAAATAAAAACACAACAGAACATTTCAAGGACCACTTTACATAATAAAGTAGGCAATAGTATCATATTTTTGTAAGTTTTAAACACTCAGGTTTACCAATGAATATCACATGGGTATAACACTTATAAACAGATGAATTGTATTCATAAAGAAATATAGGTCACAAGGGAAATATATAAATGCCTATTATTCTGGTTGGCAGTTGTGTACACCCAGCTTTGTAAATGTGATCATACCATGATGAACAACCTGTCTTTTGATGAAATTGATCAAAAACCACTGTGGGTCACTCCCACATATGCAGTCACCCAAAAGGCCAAGATCTTAAAAAAATTGTATCTTTCACAAATGCAGACATACATAAAGGGTATCTCTTCATTTACTGAGGAAGTTTCAAGATGTTTGCATACACAGATATACTGCACACACATAAAGTCAACATTGTGATAAATCACTTTCATGGAGTCAAATTTGCAAAAAAAAACAAAAACAAAAAACTGCATAAAATGGTGGTTGGCAAAGATGGCCAAATAGGAACAGCTCTGGTCTGCAGCTCCCAGTGAGATCAATGCAGAAGAAAGCTGATATCCGCATTTCCAACTAAGGGACCCGGCCCATCTCATTAGGACTGGTTAGACAGTAGATGCAGCCCAGGGAGGGTAAGCAAAAGCAAGGTGGGGGTGTCACCTCACCTGGGAAGTGAAAGGGGTTGGGGAACTTCCTCTCCAGCCAAGGGAAGCCATGAGGGACTGTGCTGTGAGGAACAGTGCACTCCAGCCCAGAAACTATATGCTTTTCCCACTGTCTTTGCAACCGCAGACCAGGAGCTTTCCTCAGGTATCTACACCATCAGGGCCCTGGATTTCAAGCACAAAACTGGGTGGCCACATGGGCAGACACTGAGCTAGCTGCTGGCATTTTTTTTCATACCCCAGTGGCACGTGGAATACCAGTGAGACAAAACCATTCACTCCCCTGGAAAGGGGGCTGAAGCCAAGGAGCCAAGTGGTCTAGCTCAGTGGATCTCACCCCCAGGGAGCCCAGCAAGCTAAGGTCCACTGGCTTCAAATTCTCACTGCCAGCACAGCAGTCTGAAGTCGAGATGGGATGCTCAAGCTTGGTTGGGGGAGGTGTATCCACCATTACAGAGGCTTAAGTAGGCAGTTTTCCCCTCACAGTGTAAACAGAGCCACCTGGAAGTTCAAACTGGGTGAAGCCCACCTCAGCTCTGCAAAGCCACTGTAGCCAGACTGCCTCTTAGATTCCTCCTCTCTGGGCAGGGCATCTCTGAAAGAAAGGGAGCAGCCCCAGTCAGGGACTTTTAGATAAAACTCCCATTTCCCTGGGACAGAGTACCTGAGAGAAGGGGCAGCTGTGGGCACAACTTCAGCAGACTAAAATATTCCTGCCTGCAGGCTCAGAAGAGAGCAGCAGATCTCCCAGCACAGCACTCAAGCTCTGACCTTGACAGAATATCTCCTAAAGTGGGTCCCTGACCCCCATGCGTTTTGACTGGGAGACACTTCCCAATAGGGGTCAACAGACACTTCATACAGGAGAGCTCTGGCTGGCATCTGGCTGGTGCCCTTCTGGGACAAAGCTTAGAAAGGAAAAGCTAGCAATCTTTGCTGTTCTGTAGCCTCTGCTAGTGATAACCAGGCAAACAAGGTCTGGAGTGGACCTCCAGCAAATTCCAGCAGACCTGCAGCAGAGGGGCCTGACTGTTAGAAGGAAAACTAACAAACAAAAAGAAATAGCATCAACATCAACAAAAATGACATCCACACAGAAACCCCATCCTAAGGTCACCAACATCAAAGACCAAAGGTAGATAACTCCATGAAGATGAGAAAAAGCCAGTGCAAAGAGGCTGAAAATTCCAAAAACCAGAATGTCTCTTCTCCTCCAAGGGATCACAACTCCTCACCAGCGAGGGAACAAAACTTGACAAGGAATGAGTTTGACGAATTGACAGAAGTAGGCTTCAGAAGGTGGGTAATAACAAATTCCTTAGAGCTAAAGGAGCATGCTCTAACCCAATGCAAGGAAGTTAAGAACCTTGAAAAAAGGTTAGAGGAATTGCTAACTAGAAAAACCAGTTTAGAGAAGAACATAAATGAGCTGATAGAACTGAAAAACACAGTGCAAATCTTCATGAAGCATACACAAGTATTAATAGCCAAATCAATCAAGTGTAAGAAAGGATATCAGAGATTGAAGATCAACTTAATGAAATAAAGCATGAAGACAAGATCAGAGAAAAAATGATTAACAGGAACAAATAAAACATCCAAGAAATATGGGACTATGTGAAAAGACCAAACCTACATTTGATTGGTGTACCTGAAAGTGACAGGGAGAATGGAACCAAGTTGGAAAACACTCTCCAGGATATTATCCAGGAGAACTTCACCAACTTAGCCAGACAGGCAAGCATTCAAATTCAGGAAATACAGAGAACACCACAAAGATACTCCTCAGGAAGAGCAATCCCAAGACACATAATCGTCAAATTCACCAAGGTTGAAATGAAGAAAAAAATATTAAGGGCAGCCAGAGAGAAAGGTTGAGTTACCCACAAAGGGAAGCCCATTAGACTAACTGCAGATCTCTGCAGAAACCTAACAAGCCAGAAGAGAGTGGGGGCCAATATTCAACATTCTTAAAAGAATTTTCAACCCAGAATTTCATATTCAGCCAAACTAAGCTACATAAGTGAAGGAAAAATAAAATTCTTTACAGACAAGAAAATGCTGAGCTATTTTGTCACTGAGCTATTTTGTCACCAGGCCTGCCTTACAAGAGCTACTGAAGGAAGCACTAAATATGGAAAGGAAAAATCAGTACCAGCCACTGCAAAAACACACCAAATTGTAAAGACCATTGACATGAAGAAACTGCATCAGCTAACTGGCAAAATAACCAGCCAGCATCATAATGACAAGATCAGATTCACACATAACAATATTAACCTTAAATGTTAATGTTAATGGGCTAAATGCCCCAATTAAAAGACACAGACTGACAAATTGGATAGAGTCAAGGCTGACTAGTGTGCTGTATTCAGAAGACCCACTCATGTGCAAAGACACATATAGGCTCAAAATAAAGGGATGGAGAAATATTTACCAAGCAAATAGAAAGAAAAAAAGAAAAAAGAAAAAGAAAGAAAGAAAGAAAGAAAGAAAGAAAGAAAGAAAGAAAGAAAGAAAGAAAGAAAGAAAGAAAGAAAGAAAAAGCAGGGATCCCAATCCTAGTCTCTGATAGTACAGACTTTAAACCAATAAAGATCAAATAAGTCAAAGAAGGGCATTACAAAATGTTAAAGGGCTGAATGCAACAAGAAGAGCTAACTATCCTAAATATATATGCACCAAATACAGCAGTACCCAGATTCATAAAGCAAGTTCTTAGAGACCTACAGAGAGACACAGACTCCCACACAGTAACAGTGGGATACTTTAACACCCCACTGTCAATATTAGACAGATCGATGAGACAGAAAATTAACAAGGATATTCAGGACTTAGATTCAGCTCTGGACCAAGCAGTCCTAATAGACATCTAAAGAACTCTCCACCCCAAATCAACAGAATATACATTCTTCTCAGCACCACATCTCACTTATTCTATAATTGACCACATAATTGGAAGTAAAACACTCCTCAGCAAATGCAAAAGAATGGAAATCATAACAAACAGTCTTTCAGACCACAGTGCAATCAAATTAGAACTCAGGATTTAAAAACTCACTCAAAACCCACAACCACATAGAAACTGAACAACCTGCTCCTGAATGACTACTGGGTAAATGAAGAAATTAAGGCAGAAATAAATAAGTTCTTTGAAACCAATGAGAACAAAGATACAATGTACAAGAATCTCTGGGACACAGCTAAAGCACTGTTTAAAGGGAAATTTATAGCACTAAATGCTCACAGGAGAAGGCAGGAAAGATCTAAAATCAGTATCCTAACATCACAATTAAAAGAACGAGAGGAGCAAGAGAAAACAAATTCAAAAGCTAGCAGAAGACTAAAAGTGACTGAGATGAGAGCAGAACTGAAGGAGATAGAAACACGAAAAACCCTTAAAAAAAAAATCAGTGAATCCAGGAGGTGGTTTTTTGAAAAAAATCAACAAAATAGACCACTAGCCAGACTAATAAGAAAAGAGAATAATCAAATAGACACAATAAAAAATGATAAAGGGGATATCACCACCAATCCCACAGAAATACAAAGTACCATCAGAAAATACTATAAACACCTCTATGCAAATAAACCAGAAAATCAAGAGGAAATGAATAAATTCCTGGACACATATACTCTCCCAAGACTAAACCAGGAAGAAGTCAAATCCCTGAGTAAACCAATAACAAGTTCTGAAATTTAGGCAGAAATGAATAGCTCACCAACCAAAAAAAGCCCAGGACCAGACAGATTCACAACTGAATTCTACCAGAGGTGAAAAGAGGAGCTGGTGCCATTTCTTCTGAAACCAATCCAAACAACAGAAAAAGAGAGACTGCTCCCTAACTCATTTTATGAGGCCAGCATCATCCTGATACCAAAACCTAAAAGAGACACAACAAAAAAAGAAAATTTCAGGCCAATATCCCTGATGAACCTCGATGCAAAAATCCTCAATAAAATACTGGAAAACAGAATCTAGCAGCACATCAAAAAGCTTATCCACCATGACCAAGTTGGCTTCATCCCTGGGATGTGAGGCTAGTTCAACATACACAAATCAATCAACGTAATCCACACAGAACGAATGGCAAAAACCACATGATTATCTTGATAGATGCAGAAAAGGCCTTCAAAACATTCAACACTCCTTCATGCTAAAAAAAAAAAAAAAAAAAAAAAAAAAAAAAAAAAAAAAAAAAAAAAAAAAAAAAAACTCAATAAACTAGGTATTGATGGAATGTATCTCAAAATAATAAGAGCTATTTATGATAAACTCACAGCCAGTATCATATGAATGGGGAAAAGCTGGGATCGTTCCCTTTGAAACAGGCACAAGACAAGGATGCCCTCTCTCACCACTCCTATTCAACACAATACTGGAAGTTCTGGCCAGGGCAACCAGGCAAGAGAAAGAAATAAAGGGTATTCAAATAGGAAGAGAGGAAACCAAATTGTTTCTGTTTGCAGATGACATGACTGTATATTTAGAAAACCCCATTATCGAGGCCGGATCCAAGATGGCCGATTAGCAACAGCTCAGGAATGTAGCTCCCAGTGAAAGCGCAG
>PVKP010014300.1:18406-53219 GCA_004027715.1 Plecturocebus donacophilus | reverse complement strand
TCAACCAGACAGAAAATTAACAAGGATATTCAGGACTTAAACGCAGACCTGGAACGAGCAAACCTAACAGACATTTACAGAACTCTCCACCCCAAATCCACAGAATATACATTCTTCTCAGCACCACATCACACCTACTCTAAAATTGACCACATAATCGGAAGTAAATCACTCCTCAGCAAATGCAAAAGAACGGAAACTTTTCTTTTTAAATTTCAAAGCATATAAACTCGTGAAATCAGTTTTGTTTCTTATCACTTGCCATGCGTTCTTAGCTCTCACTGTACAACTTTAGCTGCCTGACTTAACTGATATGCTTTTGCAAAACAAGTAATTGAATCTAAGTCTATGGAAACTCCGTCTTAAATTCTTTTCTTGACTTTGATTAAATCATCATCCCTGTCTTTGTTACTTGATTTGCTAGGAGGCAGTACTGAAAACATTGCACCTTTTGCTTGGGAACCTCAGAACTCTTCAGTCACTCTCACTCCACTTTTTAACCCTGTTGGGTTCATTTCAGGAGTACACATCACTATCTTAAGGATTTTTAAAATGCTGCTAAAAAATGCTTTCTCTTTTTTCTCGATCCCTCCCTCTCTCCCTTCTTTCATTCTTTCTATTCTTCCTTCCTTTCTTAGTTCTATTTGGAACCTAAACTGAGTTGCACATTAAGCAATTGCAAAACATAAACTTAGATTGTTCGTAAGGAAATAAAACAAACAACTGAGAATCAGGTAGTGGGAGAACAACTCTATTCTCAATCTTGAGTGACTTGAAGCACATTGTTAAGGTTCCCTAGGCCCGAGTTATTTTATCTTTAAAATGAGGTTGATTTTTAAATATACTTTAAAAATTGATTTGTAACATATGTTAAGGAAATAAGTAAATCATATCATGAATAATATTTGCCCCCAGACTTCACTTTTATTTCCCTTCCTTTACCGTCCACTAAAGGAAATAACTAACCTGATTTCTAACACCATGGATTAGTTTTTACATTTTTGAAATTTGTGTTAATGGAATCATACATTATATACTTCTTTGTGCCTGGTTTGTTTTGTTCAACTTGATGTTAATGAAATTCATTCTTTTGTGTAGCAGTTACCTGCTTTTAGTGTTATCTAATATTTTGTTATATGAATATACCACAATTATTATCCATGCTATGTTTGAAGAGCATTTGGGTTGTTTCCATTTTGTGGTTTCTGTGAATACTTCTTCAATAAACCTTGTTGTATATGTATTTTGGTGATTACCTGCAGGCACACATGGCCTGGAATTGCTGGGTCATAGGGTGTGGGAGTACTCAGGTCTAGGAGATGTCGTCAACAGTTTTCTAGAATACTTGCACTAATATCAGTACCTGCTATATGAAAGTTTAAATTATTTGTCATCCTGCCAACAGTTGGTAGTGTTAGTCTCTTTAATTGTAGCCATTGTGTTGGATGTATCTTGGTATCTCATTGACTCTTCAGTGTACCAAAGAGTTTTTATACAAACACATACACAAACACACACACCCACCCACCCCAAGATAAACATACAGAGCATTGGCAACACTCAAGAACACTTTCTTATATATCTTTCTAGTCAATATGCCCCTTTCTCTTCCTAGTCAATATACCCTACCCAAGAAACAACAGCTGTCTTGACTTCCATCACCATAAATTATTTTTGTCTGTTCTTGAATTGCATATAAATGAAATCTGTAGCCATTTGTGTCTCAATTCTTTTGCTCATTTTTATGTCTATGATATTAATATGTGTTAAGACATGAACATTGCAAGCATGTTTTATTTTGTATTGCTGTGTAATATTCTCTTGACAGATATATTACATTTTATTTATCCCCTCTCTTGATCATGGACACTTGCATTGTTCCAAGTTTTGGCTATTAGGAACAAAGCAGCTGTAAATATTCCTGGGTGTGCTCTTGGTGGATATAAACACACATTTGTATTTATCTAGGAAAAAGATTGCTGGTCCTACAATAGACAATATAAGTTTAGCTTTACTAGATATCACCAAGCAGTTTCCCAAATGAGTTTTCCCAACTTATGTATTTTTTTTCTATAATATCAATTTATTTATTGAGAAAAGAGAACTATAAAGATTTCAGTTTATTTTCAAAATTTTATTCTTTATTTTATTTAAATTGACATAAAAGTAGAGAGTAGAATAGTGGTGAACAGTGGCTGGAGTGGTGGTGGTGGGCAGTTGGTGAGATGTTGGTCAAGGGATACAGAGTTTTAGATATGAGGACTAACTTCAAAAGATCTTTCATACAGCATGTTTTTCCAATTTAAACTCTCATCAGCAATGTGAGTAATTCCAGATCTTGGTCATCATTTTGTACTTTTGTCTTTTTAATTTTAATCATTCTGAAGGGTGGGTAGAGATTTGTTGTTGGTTTTTAAATTTGCATTTCTCTGATGAAAAAAATATATTGAGCATCTTTTCTTATGTTTCATATTTAGTGTTTCAGTATCTTTGAAACACTGAATTTGGTGAAATGGCTTTTTGGTGAAATGCCTTTGAAGTTCTTCTCTTCTTTTAAAGTATTTTTTCTTTATTTTGATTTGTAGGAATTCTTTAGATTTATATTTAAGATATAAATTCTTTTATTTGAGACATAAATTCTTTACTGTATCTCTATATAGTCTGTATTTTCTCCCAGTGCAGTTTGCTTTTTCATTTGTGATTAAAAGAAAAACCACAGTATTAAAAAAAGATATTCTGTTAGTTACTAGTATTTAAATATTAGAAGGCTTTATATAAAAATCTGGATTCGTAATTTCTCTTAAAGTAGTAGGAGGATCCTGCAACATTTTGTTGAGATCTCATATACGTTAGGCTGCATAGTAGCTACTCACATGAAATGCCTGCTATGGTCCCTGTTGCTTCCTATGCCAACCTACTTCACAGGTTCATAATACCAGCCTGGTTCTGTTGGTGCCTTGTATGTGTATTTTGGTGATTACTTGCATGCACATGTGGCCTGGAATTGCTGGGTCATAGTGTATGCGAGTACTCAAGTCTAGGAGATGTTAACAGTTTTCTAGAATACCTGCACTAATATCGGTACAAGTGTGAGAGCCTGCTCTAAGATCTCCCTTTTTAAAATTTAGGAGCTCTAGTAACTAGAGTTTTTTACCTGACAGTTTCAATAGTTTAAGTGACAACGAAGGTCCCTTTTGGATGACACATACTTAAGAATTCCAAGTCTCTGGCTATCAAGTAACAAAAACTTCTTTAAGGATGTAATTGAATGCATAGTTTCTACAGTAATTCATTTTTCAAGTGGCAAGATATAAAGCATCATATCTGGGAGGAGAAGCTGAGATTTTAAACAGAGAAAATGAGAATTTAATAGTAGTGGAATTAGCTTAAATTAGAGTTTAAATAGTAGAATTTGATTAGATGTTTCATATGATGCAAATGTAAAAAGTCAAAAATATCATAACCTAAATTTCAGAATTTGTCATATGTATGTGTGTACATACACACATGTGCACACACACAAAGCAAAATAATTTATCTCTCTTGTGAGGTTAAAACTGAAAACACTTTTTCATTCACTCGCCAAATTTCAATTAAGAACTGCACTTACAAGTTATCCCATATTGCTTTAGATTTTAGAACCATAGAAGTGGACATAAAAGAAAAGTTCTCTGCTTTCATAGACTCGTAATTCAAAAATAATAAATCAATATATGAATGTGCAAGCAAAATATTAAAATATAGACTAGTTTAAGCTGCTAAATAAGTTTTTTACAGAAATCAAGACAGTATGATATTGGTGAAAGAATAGACAAATAGATCAACTGAATTGAATAGACCCCAGAAATAGCTCACACAAATGCAGTCCATTGATCTTGGACAAAAGAGCAAAGGCAGTTTAGTGGAGAAAGTATAGTTCTTTTCAACAAATGGTACTGCATCAACATGAAAAAATAAAATAAAAAAGAATCTAGACACAGACCTTCCACATTCATAAAAATTAACTCAAAAAGGATAATAGACTCTGCTCTTTACATTTAGGGGCAAAATCATAAGACTTTAGAAGAAAATATAGAGGAAAATCTAGTTGGTTTTGGGTTTGGTAATAACTTTTTAAATAGAACACTGAAAGCATGATCCATGAAAGAAAAAAATGATTAAGTTGAAGTCAAATTAAAAACATCTGCTCTGCAAAAGACATGGTTGAAAGAATGAAAACATAAACCATGGACTTGGAGAAAACAATTGCAAAACATATCTGATAAAGGATTGGTATCTAAAAATATAAGAACTCTTAAAAGTTAACAACAATGAAGCAAACAACTTAATTAAAAATGGGCAAATGATGTGAGCAGATAACTTAGCAAAAAAGATATATAGATGGCAAATAAGCATATAAAGAGATGTTCAACATCATATGTCATTAAGAAATTGTAAGTTAAAACAAGTGAAATGCTATTACATATCCATTTAAATGGCTAAAATCCAAAACATTCACAACAATAAATGTTGGTGAGCACATGGAGCAAAAGAAACTCTCATCCCCTATTGGTGGAATTGTTATATGGCACAGCTGCATTCGAATAGAATTTGGCAATATTTTACAAAACTAAACATAAGATTCAGCAATTGTATTTCTTAGTATTTGGCCAAATAAGTTGGAAACTCATGTCCATACAAAAACTAGCATATGAATGTTTATAGCAGCTTTATTCATAATTGCCATAACTTTGAAGTGACCAAAATATTCATCAGTAGATAAACAGATAAACTGTAGTGCATTAGTTTCTTAGGGATGCTGTAACAAAGTATCACAAATTAGATGGTTAAACAACAGAAATTAATTGTACACAATTCTGGAGGCTAAAAGTCTGAAATCAAGGTATTGGCAGGGTTGGTTTCTTCTGAGTGCCATGAAGGATAATTTGTTCCTTGTCTCTTTCCTAACATGTAATGGAGTAGGAGTCTAGCAATCTTCTGCCATTCTTAGGTTCATGACATTAGCTCATGGCATAATGACTACAATCTTCACATGGAATTCTCTTCGTGCTTCTGTCTCTGCATTCAAATGCCTTCCCAAACCTTTTCTTTTCTTTCTTTCTTTTTTTTTTTTTTTTTGGTGTAAGACAAGGGTCATATTGGATTAGGGTCCATTCCAATGATATCACCTCAACTTGATCATCTGCAAAAACTTTATTTCCAAATAAGGTAACATTCACAGGTGATTAGGACTTTGCCATTTTGGGTAGGGGGCTGCAGAATTCAACCTTTAACATAGTGGAATATTATTCATTAACGAAAATTAATCTCAACCCACCAAAAAGACATGGAGGAAACGTAAATGTCTATTGCTGAATGAAAGGCATCAGTCTGACAGAATATCTATTGTATAATTCCACCTACGTGACATTCTTGAACAGGTAAAATTAAGGAAAGAATAAAAAGATTAGTGGTTGCCAGGGATTCAGAGGGAGACAAGGAAGGACAAACAGATGGAGCACAGGGAATGTTAGTGCTGTGAAACTATTCTGTATGATACTGTAATGGTCAATACATGTTGTTATATATTTGTCAAAGCCTGTTGACTCTGCAACACAAAGAGTGAACTCTAATGTAAACCATAAACCTTAATTCATAATATTATATCAACATTGGGTCTTCAGTTATAACAATATACTAAACAAATGCAAGATGCTAGTAACAGAAAAACCTGTGTGCTGGGGTGATAAGGGGATATATGGGATCTCTCTGTACTTTCTGTTCAATTTTTCTACAAACCTAAAACTACTTTAAAAAATAAAGTAAATTAAATATTTAACAACAAAAACAACAAAAAGTTACAGATTCTAAGTAGCTCCGTTAGCCTGAGTGGTCAGAAGGAAGGGCCTCTCTGCAGAGACAACCTTTACATCTGACCTGAAGGACAAGAAGATGTTTCCTTTGTGACATGCAGATAACAGCATTTCTAGTACAAAGAAGAGCTGGAAAAGATACTCTGCAGTGGAAACAAGCTGCCTGGGCCTCAGGAACACCGTAAGGAGCAGAGAGGGAGTGGAAGGCAGAAGAAAGAGGCAGACAGGGACGTGATCAAACAGGACTTTTAAAAGAGAGTATAGTTTGGATTTTATTATGATATGAAATCATTAGATGGCTAAATAGGGAAGTAATAGGATATAATATATTAAAATAAATATCACTGTGGTCTTAGAATATGAAGAATAAGTTGTGTAGGGAGGCAACATTGGAGGCAGGAAGACTGGTTAGGAGAATATTACAGTGGTCTAAGCAGGAGATAATATTGGTGTGGACTAAGGTAGAGGCAGGGGATATAGAGGTGTGGGGTGTATTTAAGATATGTTGATAAAGGTAATGGAAGAGAGGAATTCTCACCGTTTCAATCATCTATGACACAGCTATGAATCTGAAAATACATGGAAATATCAAATTGGATACAGGCTCAAGTCCATGACCTTTGCCATTCACATCCCCTTCCACGGAATGAAGACTCATCAGATAAAATATTGCTTTAAATAAATGGATCTTGAAAAATGCCACATGATATTTGTTTTTCTTAATGTTTGTTGTAATAGAATTTGACTCATGTCTAAAACTCATTTAGCATAGACACATTTCAAATTCTCTTTCACTTTTCACTGAAAAATTTTCATTACTGGAGTTGGAAAGAAAGCATCTTTTAATAGAGAGAAAAGTTAATACAACTGAGCAACTTGATATCTACAGCAACCATATAAATAAATATACGCATCTTTCTTTTATTTATATTTCATGAGCCACATCTAAAACATATGCTAGCAAAGGTGGGGATTTGTTAAATATGATGACACCACACTGATAGATATCAGTCACAATCTGGCAAAGAAAAGAAGGGAGTTGTTTTCATTTTCTGTTTCTTTTTGGAATTATTCTTAAAACTAGCTAAATGTGACAAATGTGCCATTTTTTTCCTCCATATTTTAAAAGGAGTGGCAAAAATTAGAAAGCAAAGGCGAACCATGACATTTAAAATATGGCAAATCAACAAATTCTGTATTATCCATTTTTAAAGAAAAAAGACTTCAAAATTTAAAAGCTTTGTAGAAATTCAGCAAAATTACAATAGTCTTTGGAACATTACTATAAAAAGTGATGACTTTGTTTCCCCTAGGAAAAACTCACATAAACACAGGAGAATGGTCTAATGAACAAGAATGTCCAAATAGCTAATAAATACTTTGAATAAGATAGAAAACAGAATAGTGTGTTTGAATTTTGTATTTTGATTACTCTTATCAATCCTTTCATTTTATAAAAATATGGCTGATTCTTAAAAATAATTAAGCAGTATTAGGAAGTATATTTGCTCAATGGAGAAGACATAGTATCCTTGGGCTGTTACTTACAGAAGTGACATCGTTCATCTTTCTAATCCATTCTAGGATGCTTATGCCTTGACCCTCAGTGCTGTTTGCTACCTACATTTATCCAGAGTAAAATAGTAGCTATCAGCTGAGCCACACTATCTTCTTTAAAAATTCTACTTTATTCATTTTTTGGTCAAGATTTCACCTGTTTTTGAAGTTTCACTATTTGCAAATACATTGTTTTCTTTTTATAAAATATACCTAAGGTCTATACACGAGTAATATTACTTGTTTTCAACTTCAGGAAACGTCTTACAGGTATAAGTTGAATAAACACTACATTGTTAAACACGCCATTGAGATGATGTTAAATACATTCATAGAAAGGAGAAGACGGATCTGTTGCATCTACTACCAGTGCTCTATAAATTTATTTTTATTTTAAACGTTCTTGCCAGCAATTTAAAAATAAACAATTCCTACAAGATTGACAATGCACTATTTCAGTTTCAGTAATTTTTGTTCTGAACGTTTGCAAGGAATTGGCATTTTTACCTTACATACTCAGAAGCTTTGCAAACGATTTAAAAGATTATCTAAAACCTTTAAAATCCTTTAAAATGAGAAGTACATCTATGTATTAATAAAATATTAAGGATATTAAGCCAAAAATCAAGCTTTTATTGGGTAGTTACAAAAGCTCTAGATTCTTTTTTTGTTCCTTTTTTTCTTAGGAGTTTTATGGATTGCCAAAATAGGAAAAATGAAATGGACAGTTTGTTTGTTTGTTTTACCTGTTTCTGCTTTTGTGAGAGGTTCTCAATGTCAACTGGGATGCCAATGGAGCACTGTGGGAGACAGGAGAGGAGAATAGTGGGGAGAGTACTGGAAGCATTGGCGGTAACCTTTCAATGCCAGCGCTGAAGCAACAGCCTGAGAGGTGAACCTTTACCTTCTCCCAGGCACAGACAGGGCTAGGTGAGGCGGAGATGGATTGCAGAACCCCATTGAGCAACCGCCGGGTGGAGGAAAGCGCAGGCTATCTCCAAACCCTGGGAGGTGGGAGGGCTATCTTCTTTTTTCAGAGCACATTTCTGCACAGGTCTTTTTATTCTCACTGCAGCTCACTCCCTGGTGGTTTAAATTATAGTCAACGAAATAACGTCCGCTAAAAGCCACTTCTGGGGGGGCTGATTGTTGGGGGTTTTGAAAACACAGAGGTCTTACACAGACCCAAAATATGTGGCTCGTTAAAGATACAGAAAGCTTTGTAAGTGAATATAACTGGGTACGTGCGTGTATGTATGCACGCTTCGTTTCTATACCTTATATAAGTTTTCTGTCCCAAACTTTCCTCGTCCGTGCGTCGCCCGCCATGGCGCGTGGCATGTGTCTGCCCTGTTTGCGGCTGCACAGCTCGTTCCGGCAGCCGGCTGGGGAGCTGTTGCTTCTGCCCACGCCGCCGTCAGCCAGAGCGCTGAAGGAATGCTGACGGCCGGCAGGCACCGCGAGCGCAGACAACGCTCTGCTCCTGCCCGTCTGCACCAGGCCCTCCGCAGTCCTCCCAGGTGACTCCAAACACAGCGGAAAGTCGGCTGAGAGACAGGGCGGACGAACGCGGGTGGGGCGCCGGGCGGCCGAGGCCGGGGCAGGAGAGGCGGGTCCTGCAGCCCCGAGAGCCCCCCGCGGCCGCCGCGGCAGCCGTCACCTCCTGGCCTCGCCGCCCGGCGCATCCGAGCTCCTGGACACCCGAGCCCGGCTCCCAGCGGCGGCGCTGACTGCTCTCCCCAGGCACCGGTCGTCGGGTCCCCGGCTCCCTGTCCTCACCCCTCTCCCGGCTGCAGCGGGGCAGCGCTTTGGCGCCCAAGGACGCCCCGCCACTCTCCCCGCACGGGCGGCGGCGGCGGGACCCCGGCGCGGCAGCCTGCAGCCCTGGACGCCCCGGCCGGACCGTGGGGACCCGCGCCTGAGCATCTCTCCGGGCGGGCGCCAGGCGGGAAGGCAGGGGCGGGAGGAGAGGGGCGGGGGGATTGCTGATTCCCTGCAGACCCGGGGAGTTGTCCTTAGATAAATACATCGCTGGCCCGCAGCTGAGCAGCCACCTCGTCAGAGCAGCATGTGGACTGGCTCGCCGGGTCCCCTGCGTGCTCTGTGCTGTGGCCGCCTCTGTCAGAGCAGCAGCTGTCGGCAGCAGGAGCCCGGCACGGGGCGCGGAGCGGGCACACGGCCACGGCCTCCCCCGCGTCCTGCTGGCCGCGTCTTCTCGGGAGGTGACGGTCGCCGTTGCTGCTGAGAAACCCGCCCGCTCTCCACGGCTGGTCGCCTGGTGAGGAGTTCAGACTGCGCCTCCGCCCGGACCCACATGGCTTGTTACCTGGTCATCAGTTCGAGACATCTCAGCAATGGGCACTACCGGGGCATTAAAGGAGTCTTCAGAGGACCCCTCTGCAAGAACGGATCTCCCTCTCTGGTAACGTGCGCGCGCACACACATACACAAACGTTCCAAATTAACACCAACAGATATCGAGACATAGTATCCTGATACGATGAGTAGGTGGTGGACATCTAAAACCGTAGGTATGGGGGTACACCGTATCCGTTTATACAATTCATCGACAGACTGTGACACACAGAGGGGTGTGTATGTACATGTGTATTTCCAATCCAGTCAGGAGGATCTATAGTGTTATGGATGTAAATATTTACTGAATGCAGTGAACTGCAGGGCTCTGTGCTATGTCAACTTAGGAATCTGCTGATTTGGGCAGTGTAGAAAGTTTGAGTGGCACGCTATAATGTGCTTTTGTGAAGTCCTCAGTTGAGATTAGTTTAACAGTGTTGCAAAAGGAAAGGTATAAGGTGTGAAAACTTGGTTCTATCTAATGCTTAATATGCACATTCTTTAAGGGGAAGCAAAAGAATTCTTTATGGAAATCTGAGTTGGATAGTTGACTGTATAATATACAAATATATTAACATGCAATTAGAATGATTGCTATTTAACTTAGTAAACTACTCAGTTTAGTTACTATTCAATTTATTCACATTCTTTTTATGAAATAATTTTGTCCAAATTATATGACTTAAGTACATTCTTAATTCATTTCTTGATACATACTATAATGCTTTAAGGCTCCAAATGTGTTTCAGGAAAATGTGTGTGAATGTATGTGTGTGTGTATGTGTGTGTAATTTATATGTATATTAGCTTTGGACTACTAGTAACTAAGTAACCAAACTTAAAGACCAACTTTTGTAGTTTAATATAAAAAACAGTACGTAAGTCTATATGATATTGAGAGGAAAAGCTGAAATTGTCCAATTTTAATTTTTTTATGTTTGATACTTTTCATCATGGTTTAATGCTTCATTGCCATGAATTATTCAAAACTGCAACATATTTAAAAACCTTTGATTATTAATAAATGCTATATGTAATTTGTATAAGAAACCTAAAATCAGAAAGTACAAGTGCCCAGAGATATCACTAGGATTCCTCATGACAAACTATTCCTTCACATGCTTTTATGAACTATAAGAAGTGGGTTGTTGCAACTGCTCCCCCCAACTACTGTACACAGTATTGAGTCAGAGCTGTTATATGGAAAACACTTTTTATATATGCACTTAACAATTAAACTCACAGGATTAGCAGGCACTTGGAGAGTTCTAGTTGAATAAAGCTCACATTCAGTCCCACTAAGTAGCAGGTCTGAATCTCTTCCATTTTTAAAGATTTTCAGAATTGGCGTTTCTGCAGTCTCAGCAAACCACTTTAATGTTTAGCAACTCACAGTGCCAAGAGAATCTTTCTTACAGCAAACTTAAATCCTTCAAATTCCTCTTTAAGCCCATTTCATCTAGAAAACCTAGAATGTTCTGCCTTTCTCATCGGTATTATTTTCCAACACTTTGATAATCTCCATGCCTGTCTCCCTTATCCTCCTTTTGGTTATGGAAAACTAAATTGGGTAGTGCATTGTAGTGTTTGTACCTTAAGACTTCTCAGTGTAAAGGGAGAATTGCTTCATAATCATACATAGTCTAGTTCTTTCTATTCAAGCTGGTTAGACTGTGGTGTTCATCTTCTCAAATCTCTAGGGCTTGCAGAGGAATTTCTGTTGCATGGTTGAAAAGTGTCCTTTCTCTCCCACTTTGGTCACTCATCCCCCAAGAGCCTAACGGATCCTATAGAGACTGGATGTGTGAATGTGGATGGGAGAAGACAGCCCATTGACCACATGGCTGTGCTGGTTGACCAGGGTTCACTAGGTACTCTCCACCCACAAGGCACTATTTTTATTCACTGCTGCACTGGTTTTTACTACAGTACAAGTTCATTTACTTTGTTATCTAGGATTTACACTTTGACTTACTGGAAGATTCCCTTCAATATTTACACACTTGGATGTACTTAAACTACATATGCATCATTTTAAAATATCTAAATTAGATAGTATATGTACTTTCTCAAAACTATTTGATTTACTTGGCCTTCTTTTACATTTTATTATGGAATTTGCATGGCTTTTTCAAAATTTGAATAGTTTCTCATACGAGCTGGGCAGTGTGTGAAAATTTGTGTTTATTCATTCTCTGTCACTGGCAGGTTGTTAAGATAAGTCTTACAACAAGTCAAGGTCCTCTTCCCATTACATAACACTTAGTCTTTCTCCCTAAGTTGAAATGGATCACTACCTTCTGGACCTTAGACTTTCACACATTTGAAGACTTTCCTAATCTAGGATAAATGTGTGTTTGCCTTCATTATTAATTAGTTGCAAGTATGAAACTGTAAACTATGCTTATAGGTCATTTTTAAATTCAGTAATACACATTCCCCAGTTATTATCAGGTTGATATAACTTTATTGATTTTTTTCTTTAGTGTAAATGTTAAACTCAGAGATCTATAAAATATATTCACGTATTTAAAAAAAACATAGCTACTGTGACATTATTATTTTTTCCAAACTTAGTGCCAGGAATGACCTAAAATTGACCTCTACATCAATTACTTTAATTATTTCCACTTACTGAAACTCAATTTATTTAGGATACAGGTATTCTTAGTTGATTTAACTTTCACTAAGTTTTCTAATAGTTCAACTTTGGTACTCACCCTTTTAATCCATGTGTCTTTCCTATTAATTTTGTTCCACATTATTTCTGTTTTATTAGAGCTGTTTTCATGTAGAACATGGTCTTGATATTCAATAAAACAATTATTAGTTAAGACTACTTTCTAACTCTGCTATAGAAAGGAGAAAGCTGCAATCCCTTTTTGACATAATAAGAATTTCTTCTTTTATAGTTCTAATATAAATATAGCTGGATAATATGGATAAAACATTTCACTTTCCTATAGCCATAATTATTTAATTATATAGGTAAAGTGGTTGTGTACATTTATGTTCAAATCACATGTCTATAAAATCTGAACATATAATATTAAGCTAAAAGTAAAAAAGTGATTATATTTATTTCAAAGGATTTCATTTAGAAAACATGTTGAATCATTATATGGGATTGTTATAATAAACTCTTAATGAGTTATATGAGAAATAAAGCATTTTACTTCCAAACTATTTTTGCAGATCAGTAAACTGAAAATTCCAGAGTGAAATTCAGCCTCTGTCTTCAGGGTGAAAACATGGAAATGTCTTTTATCTATTGCATCTCTCTTCTTTTTAGAGACTATGTGTGAAAAAATAGCATACTGCTTTTTTAAACCTAATTAAAATGTAAATAATTGATTGGAAATAGTTTATACTACTTTAAATCCAGGGATATATTAAGGAAAGTAAAAAAAAAAAAAAAGAAAATGAGAGAGTATTTTATGGCACTTAATGACAAAAGTCTATTTTTAGAAAATGTACATTTTCTGAATTCTACCACAATTTATACTTATCTCCTACTCTATCTAAAATCTAAAATAATTTGACTGCATGACTTTAAAAATCAGTATGAGATACACATATACATATTATAGATAGTTACACGTTGCTATCTGTACTTAAGCTAAAGAAGTTATGTATATATTATACAGTCTTCTATCATCAATTATATTAATGGTAAAACTTTGTTTTAATAATTGGGAGCACTTAGGGGACCCAGTAAGCCAGCCCACACATGCTGCTCTGAAAAGGTGGCTGTTCAACTTAATAATTAACTTTAATATAATCAATAAACTATTAATTGAGAAAACAGTCTACTGATGAGTTCAGTGTTCATGAACTTCTAACACTATGTTTGAATTCAATAAAACAAATATCTTCTATGTAACAAGAAAAATATATTTGACTTGATTCATAATTATGTAATCTAAAATAACATCTCAAGTTTAGGTTTGAATGTGGTGTGGTTAATAGTGAGAATATCATTCAGGATACCTATGGATTATACGTTAATAATAATGGTAGGTATGTATTTTATCTGTGTTACATATTTAGCTTATTATTACTCTTTTGAAGTTTAGATAAGCTTATATTTCTTAAGAAGGGCTTATTCCTGGGAGCACCATAGTTAGACATCAAGAAATATCTTTTTCTGGGAATGCCCATTGTCTTAATGCATTGGGCATAAAGGAAATTTTGAGAATTGTCATTAAAGTGAAAAATCATGTTCGCTGGATTTTTAAAATTTGATTTCAAGTTATATATCTGATTAAATTGCCTAATAGAAGGAAGTGAAATAGAAATAAATGAGCATTTTAATTAGACCAAAAATCTTCTACAAAATCCGGTTCATAAATTACAAATGTATATCTACAAATGAAAGAAGTTCTAGAAGAGATGAACTACCTTGAAGGTGGATCCATCCAGCAAAGTTCTTAAATGAGGAAACGAATGCAGTTAAACCCCTGTCCTTTTTTCTAATGCGTATAATATCCGATTGTATATACTTTCATTTACGCATAATAAATGCATGTTAAAGACATTCAAAAATGCTCTCAAAGTGATACACTTTTCAAGTGCCAAATATAATTGTGAAGACCTGCTCTCCTATAGAGAAGTCACCTGCATCCTCTTCTTGAATTTGTGAATACATAATACTGCCTTTCATGTTGGAACTTTCAGATGTTTTCAATAAAGATGACTTAGTTACAATTCTTATAATACATGTTTTCTTTTTTATGTCAAACATTATATAAAGCAACCTCCTTTCTTCTCATTGCCTTTTTGGTCATTTCTTCTTTCCTCTAACTGATTTTAAGAACTTTGTGATTAGCACCTATGCTAGTTGGTAGTTGCCAGAACCTAAACAAATTGGTGTTTATTTGACTTAGGAAAGTTTCCATAGTCAGAAGACTAAAATAGGTATTTGAGTGCTATAATTTGTGGCTTTTATTAGGTTATACTACGTTTATTTCATAATTAAAATTCAAGGGCTCAGATCCCTTGATTAGTTTCTTTTAGCTTTATGACTAAGATGAACTCTCTATTTTAGGTTTCTGCTCCATAATTTGGAACTAAAATAAAAATGAACATGTTGGTATCATGTGCAGACTAAATGTGCATGACATTTAACATGGAACTATTTGTGACTTAAAAGAAAACGTAATGTTAGTTGTACTGCAAAATTTTTGCTGTATAACTCATATGTACTGAAATATATATTTGTATGTGTTATGTAATAACAGAGCTTGAAATGTCAGTTGGTTTAAGGCTGTGTTGGAAGCAAAGAGCAAGACAAATAATATATATTTCAAATAACTATCAAGTGCATTTCAGTGTGAAGTTGGTTTGTTCAAAATATGCATTGTCATAATTCTTTGGTATATATGAACATATTTTGTAGAAAATAATTTTAATAAAAATTGAAATAAAAATGCTGCTTTGCTTCTGGGTTGTAACAAATGTAGTTTTTCACAAAAATTCAAGTAACCCTTATAAAATGACAGCTGAAAAAGCCTTTTGTAGATAGATTTTGCAAATCAGGTTTACTTAGAGAATAAGGTCTGGAGAGAGAAATTAAATATTTGATATGTTTCCAAGAAAAGTATAGTTATAGTGATAATAGCAATTACCAAGTTATGTGGTCTCTCTTGCTTTGGAAGTATTTACTAAACTTGGAAGGAAATTCTGAAAAGATGAATTATTTCCTACCTTAGACAGCATTTTCAGTTGTAGCTAAGATACCCTAAACTTATTGAAGACAAAAAATACAAAGGAATATTATGGTGTTCAAAAGGGAGAAGAACCTGTAATCCCAGCTCTTTAGGAAGCTGAGGTGTAAGGGTCCCTCAAAGCCAGAGCTTGAAGCCAGGTATTCTAGACTAGCTTGGGCCACAAAGCAAGACCCCATTTCTACCAAAAAGAAAAAAAAAATTAGCTGAGTGTGGTGGCTCATGCCCATAGTTATAGCCACTTGGAAGGCTGAGGAAGGAAGATCACTTGAGCCCAGGAGCTGGAGGCTCCAGTGAACCATAGTAAGACCACTGCTCACTCCAGTCCCTAGGCAACAGAGGGAAACCTTGTCTCAAAAATAAATAAATACAATAAAACACAAAAGGGCGTTTTGATTTGCTTTTTAAAATATTCACTAGTGATACTAATTTTCCTGAGATGGCTCTCAGATAACATGTATTCAAGTAATCTGTTATTTAATTCAAATTTGATGTCTAAATTCTAAACATACTTCTGAAGAACTGATAATACATTTTTCTTTTAATAGAAAAGGAGAACTATATAGTTGCATCATTTTCTTTTCTTCTTTGGCTGGAAGAGACAAACCTGTGGCTTAGCAAAGTGATAGGGATTGATGTTGGCCTTAAAAGCAAAATGATATACCCATCTCTGCTCATCTGCTGTTCCTAGTCCAGCTCTGATTTTGTTTCCGATGACTCTCATTATTTTTACATTTATATTTTGCTATTTTAATGTATAAAGTTTCTTTCAGATGACTTAGATCTGTTGTGAAAACAAGTTGGGTGGAAAATCAATAATAAAATATTGAATATCCAAATTAAGGATGCTACGCAGGATTTTGTACTGGACAGCAATGAGAATGATTCATAGAAGTTATTCAGTTTGTTCATTTCTAGCAAGTATAATTAGGACTGCCAGTTTTCTTTTTTTCTTTGACAATTGGCAATTTTCTTTTGGCAAATTTTATTTCACTTTTGTGTGGGTGTAAGAGGCAGAATATAGCTTATTTTGAAGCGGATATTGCCAGCTTTTTCTTTTCTTAAACAATCTTCTTCCTCTCTATTCTTATTGCCATCAATCCTTATTCATTTCATTCACATAATTATCTAGTTTTTCAATATCTTTTTTGGCTCACACATAAGTGTTGGCATATACTTCTAATTCCAGAGATACTAGCCCTCACAAATGGTAAGAACTACTCTATTTTGTACACTCTTTCATCCAACCTTATAAGTTTCTTCCCTGTTCACCATTCACACATAACTTTCATCTTTAGTTCAGAATTTAGAGCTTTCCCCATATCTCCATTCAAAACCCACCTACCAGTGTTCTCCTGCCCTTCTTCCCACAGCTATTACTCAGCACTTCGCTTGCCCTGTGTACTTCTCAGCACCAGACAAATACCGTCAGCTCCCTGCTTTCCACTCATGTATGTCTCTTCCAGTTCTTTATTTTGCTGTGAATAATTACATTCTCTAAAGTCTTCCTTGGCAAGCAAAGGCTATATGCATTTTCTTTTCGTGAATGAAATAAATGCCATATTCTAAAGAAAAATAACCATAAGACCTCTTTTTTAAATGACAGAGGATGGAGGCATGCCTTAAGTTAGACTTGTCCTGTTCATTTGCTTCATCTGAATATAAAATGAAGAGTCATGGAGGTGGCCATATTAGTTGCATTCATACTATCTAAAAACGTTCAAAATCTTTGAGTGGTATTTTAAGTGTAGGTGCATGACCCAGCCTGCAGCTACATTTTTAGCTTTCACTGTTTATTCCTCCACTTGATTCTACAATTGTCCAGTTATACGAAGAGTTCTTGACTATGACATGTTTGCAGACCTTTCTGCCATCCCTCTGCAATAAAAGAAAAAAGATTACCCTTCATTGGTTGGGCCATATCTTATATATTCTTACAGTCTTAACTAAGGAGTTCAGTCCTCAGGTTCCTTTTACAGGTCAAGTACATCCTTTATAGCATGCCATTACATCCATCAATTGCCATCACATCCATTGAAATCCTTGGGATAAGTCTGCTGTCATCCTTATGTCTGCAAAGCTTCTGCTTTATTTACTCAATAAATGTCTGTTGAATGAATGAATGGACATGTGACTAAAAATGAATGATGAACAATGTATTATAAGATTCTTCATAATTCAGGACATTGCCACTGATATATTTGACAACAGTGTAGGTGGTATTAGGAATATTGAAACTTTCCATATAAAATGAAGAGGCGTGGAGGTGGCCATATTAGTTGCCTTCACATTATCTAATAACGTTCAAAATATTTGAGTGGTATTTTAAGTGTAGATGCATAAAGGCATCCCATAGTTGACTTTAATGTTTATCTTATGGTTTAAAAGCCACTTAATGAATTGTTGTGAATACCTCTTATGCAACTTTGCCGCAAGAAGTCTCCAGAAATTGGGGCTAGCTCTACAGTTTAGGTATATATTTATTTTGAAATTAGTGAAATTTAAGGAAATCTTAAGTATATGTTTAGGGATTAAGAACAGTAATTTACAAATATTAGTCTGGGCACAGTGGCTCATGCCTGTAATCCTAGCACTTTGTGAGGCCGAGGCAGGCAGATTGCCTGGGCTCAGGAATTTGAGATCAGCCTGGGCAAGATGGCGAAAACCATCTCTACTAAAAATACAAAAAAATTAGCTTGGCATGGTAGTATGTGCCGCTAATCCCAGCTACTCAGGAGGTTGAGGCAGAAGAACTGCTTGAACCCAGGACGGAGAGGTCGCAGTGAGCCAAGATCATGCCACTGCACTTCAGCCTGGGCGACAGAGTGAGACTCTGTCTCAAAAAACAAACCAAACTTACAAATATTGATTTTTATGTTTTCAGTTTCTATGATATATTATACCTAAATATATTTCTCTGTTTGGTTATTACTTTCGGCCACTGATAGAAGGACAATATTACATGAGCATCAAAAATGAAGGCCCTGGAGTTAAAGGGCCTATTTTCAAATTCTAGTTTTGCCATTGACAGGAATTTTATAACTTCTCTTAACTTCAGTTTTATCTTCTTCAAAATGGGGAACAATGGTTCCTAATATGGTGTTAGTACTTGACATTCATTGGGTGTTCAGTAAACATTAACAATGAATATTACTCAGATTACGTGCATTGACATGTGTGCACGCATATATACGCCTGATGTTGGAGTGGGGGAAAACTTCCAACAAGTCTTATCAAACTAATACAAGTTTAGTTTTCCTTGTCTTAGTTAATTTAATGATTTCAATAGAAAATAAATAGATTTCAATGGAAATTTAATTGGTATAAATATATTCCCTTTGGTCCTGGTTATAGGTCCACAAAGAATATTTTTTCACATAGAAATTTTTCCCCAATTAGATTTTTTTTAGAATGCAGACTGTTCTACTAATGGATTAAGTGGTCACTGTTTTCATTGCAATGTTTCTCACTTTTAGATCTAGCAGGATCATTTGGTCAATTGCTTTAGGTATAATTTAGTGCCTCCTATTAATCCAAACTGCAGACTGCTTTATTCTGTATAGCATTTCAGAACATCTTTTGCTGAAGGCTACAAGAAACTGAAGACTGGTATATATAAATTGATGTAATTCGTACATGAGTTAGTTAAGCCATATCTTTTCATTGGCACATATTTAATAGCTTCTGAGGAATGAATTACAAGTAAGGAACTTGATCATTCCTTTCCTATTTAGGAGTTTACACTAGGTACATAATAAGGAGGAAAAATCATGTTTTTTAATCTTTTTCTTTTTTTGAAACAGAAACAATAATTCCCTGACCAGTGACCATTGCAGCCTTTGAGATAGCAACACCCTGGAAAAGCCGCAGGGTGGTTGTTGCATAATTATTAAGAATCTCCAATTTCCAGGTTTTGTTAGAGCTTGTCCCTTTTCAGACCAGTCAGGATGGGGCCATACTCTGTAAGAGAAGCTTGGCCTTCTTCTAAACAATAAATTTAATCCAAAATATTTAGTCATCTAGGGTGGACATACAGAAAGATAGTAATGCTCTTAGGAGTGAAGAGAATCTATATTTTTGTATGGTCACTTTCTTAATATAAATAAACATTTTATCAGTTGTTAATACATAGTTAATTTCTTTGCCTTATTTATAGAATATAAACATTGGAAAGACCCTTAGCAATCTAGGTTCGCCTACCAGTCTGTATTTTAAATATATCACTATGGTAGGCAGATTAGTGATCTTCCTAAGATGTTTATATTCTAATCCCCAAAACCCACAAATCCAGTATATTACATGGCAAAAGGGACTTTCCAGTTATTTTTGAGTTAAAGAGGTTGAGATGATTATCCTGGATCATACAGTGGGGTCCAAGGTAATCACAAGGGTCATAAGAGGGAAGTATGAATGTCACAGAGAAAGCTTTGGGGATGTTACGCTTCTGGCTCTGAAGTTAGAGGAAGAAGCCACAAGCCAAGGAATGCAAGTGACTTCTTGATTCTGGAAATGGCAGGTAAATGGATTCTCTCATAGGGCCTCAGGAAAACTCACAGCCTTACTAACATCTTGTGCCCAGTGAAGCTCCTCACCTAGAGGACTTACTAACATCTTGATTTGTGCCCAGTGGATCTTCTCACCTAAGATAATAAACTGATGTGGCATTAAGCCAGTAAGTCTGGTAGTTCAACCACACTTAACCTTAACATGAGTAAATATTTCCAGTGGTGCAGGAGCTCTCTGCTTATCAAGGTGACTTCTCCTGTGAGATGAATGAATTAATGTCAGGTCTCTTGTCTCTACCCAAATGCCCCTTCCTCCTTCTTTCTTTTACTCACTTCAGTGTGCCTTTTTGAAGCAAGAGTGTAGAGAAACAAGAAGAGCTTCCTGTTAAACATAGTATCCCTTTAAATAGTCAGAAACAGCTGGTAAATTTCAATATTAAGATGTAAAAAGGACTGAAACATTTGTGAGAACAAAGAACATCCTATACCATGTATATCACTTGCATTATTTCCTTATAAATTGAAATTTATACAACTCAAAATGCTTTACTACATATTTCGATGTTGTGTAGGTTTGAAATATAATATACTAATGGTTCTTATATTCTTGATAAGGTGGTAAACTCAGTACAACACTATCATATATTAAGAAAAATGCTGTTCACATTTTTAAATATTATGTACTTTACCCAGATGTTTCCCTTTAATATCGTCTACATCCTGTATCCAGAGGGTAAACAGAAAAATAAAATCATTTTAAAGACATATCTTAAGGCTTTCTCTTTCGGTTTTTAGTCTTCCACTTAATGCTATTTTTCCCCTAGGAATTCATAAAACTCCTAGGGGAAAAATAGCATTAGTTTTAAATAAAATGTGATATATGAATTGAAGTAATAGCTATAATTTTATAAAATTAAAAAAATTCCATACTGACATAGTGGCATATAAATGGAAAGTAATTTTTTAAGTTTTGTGTTAAAGAATAAAATAATACATAAATTGTCATGAATCATACGTGTACAGCTTTTTGATGCCACGAATGTAGACAGAGAACAATACAGGTCCTGGAAGCTTTATTTTAAAAATTAATATTAAAAGGAATTTTAGTAAAGAACACACATATTTGCATCTCAACTGACAGCAAACTATTGAAAGAAACCCTCATTTCTGGGTGTGGGTAGGTAAGTGGACAATGTCTCTGTTGCTTCCCTTTTCTCTTTCATTTTGACCGGCCAAAGCAAACTTACTAACCATTTAAAAGGAATAAATAAGAGAAAACTGATTAGGCAAAAATGAATGGATTTATGCTAATAAAACACACAGATTATATGAAGGGTGACATCTATGATGTATTTCATTATCTTTTCCTTAATATTACATGTCAATATTCAAAGATCTGATCATCATGTAGATTTAGAACTCTTTTGCAAGTGACTAGGAATGGCCCTTTGTTGAGTTTTCATTATTTGAGAGGAGATGTGAATTATGTATTTAGTGGCAAGACAACAATAAATGATTAAGGAAAGAAAGCTGCAGCTTGGACTTCTCACAAAAATGAAATTTATGTGCGACTAATATGTAAACTTTATTACAAAACTTGTTATATTTTCACAAGCATGTCTAAAGATAAAATACAAGTTTTTGTCACTGTGGAAACAGGATTATTCACAAAAATATTGTAGATAAAGCCTAAACAATGCTGATGTAAATGAATTTAAATAGATTTAAAGAATTGATCATATATTTTAAACCACATTCAATGTTTTTTTCAGTATTCATGTACTACATATTATACGTTTAGGAAGTCTGTGTAATATTCCTGGGGAGAATCTTTGGTGACCACTACTGATGATTTGCTCTCCTATCATTGAAAGAAGATTTGTGAAATTGTGTTATAAACAAAGAGTACTAAAAAGAAATACATCTTCTTTATGTGTTTTTTCCAATAGTAGGGTGATTTTACTGTGGATTTGTTGTTGTTGTTTTCGTAAATCATACTCTGTTTAAATCTCTGTGATCGTCAGGGTGCATTCCACCCCTGAAAATGATAGAGCCAACCAGTCTTCCACAAGGAATAGAGCAGGTGAAAAAGCATAGTTAAAGAGAAATTATAATTGGCCTAAAATATTCATAAGGAGTGGCCTTGAGTGTATTTATATAGTACATAAGCATCACTGAGTCTGAAGTTCTTAGAAGTAGACCAAATACATAGTAACTGGAATACAACATGTGATCTGACTGTAAGACAAATTTAGGTTCATGAAATTCTAAATTCCTCATGAAGTCATGAATATAAGGCTAGCCCTAGGATTTAATTTCTGAGCTTGATAAGTGCTGTGTTTGATGAGGCAAGGAAGTAACTACCAACTCAAAATTTCTTACTCCCCTGTTTGGAAACAACTCACAAATGTTTGACCATTATATTTCAGGTGTTGGTTGTTTTACTTTTAAAGCTATAATATCCTGTGTTCAAAGGAAACTCTAGGAGCCAGACAAAAGAGACATAAGCAGAATGACTTTATTTAAAGGTGGAAGGAAAGTCTTGATGATTTCAAGGAAAAGTTCTTCCTTTTCCTTTGTATCTGGGCAGGAAAGGTGCATTTGGCATAAGCTCTGAATACGTTGATTTGAATAACACTTAGATGAATCATGAAAGAGAAGCAGCTGCTGTTTCTAAAACATGGTTAAAATTCATATGTCTTACTTGGAGTAATTAAATTAGCTATCTGATACATTGCCAATTAATTCCATCTCGAAGCTTTGATTATATGTTAGTTTCGTTCTGTCTGCAGTTTTTATGAAAAATGTTAAAGTGACTTTGGGAGCTCAGCCCTCAGGAAGGATAAATTCAAGGAAGCACAAGAAATTTTCCCCTGAGCTAAGTGTTCAAGGAGGAGGGGAGGCCCACTTTAAACAGTGAAGTGGGAATTGACCAGTATGTGTGACAAAAACCTTGATATAGAAGGATCATCTGGAAGAGGCCAAAGAGTTCTAGAATTCAAAATAAAAATGTTTCAATTGGAGAGTCAAAGTCATTCATTCATTCAGTCAATCAATCATATATTCTACAGGTATTTTTTTAAGGGTATATTACCTCTCAGACACTTGCTGGCCATGTAGCAAAACTGAAAGATAAATCACATTGTGGGAAGAGAAGATGCATTTTCCATAAATCAAATAATACTGGGAAGTAACACTACTTTGATAAATGACTATATTAGGTAGTTCTTGTTTTATTACAAAGAAATACCTGAGACTGGGTAATGTGTAAAGAAAATCGATTTACTTGGCTTATGGTTCTGCAGCCTTTACAGAAAACACAATGCTGGCATCTTTTTTGCTTCTGGGGAGGTTTTAGGAAGCTTACAATCATGGTGGAAGGTAAAGTGGGAACTGGCATGTCACATGGCCAGAGCAGGAGCAAGAAAGGGGAGTGAGGAAGATGCCATTCTCTTTTAAATGACCAGATCTCATGAGAACTCATGTCATAAAGACAGCACCAAGCCATGAGGGATCCGCCCCCGTGATCTGAACACCTCTCACCAAGGCCCCACTTCCAGCACTGGAGGTTACAATTCAACATGAGATTTGGGTGGGGACAAATATCCAAATTGTATCAGTGACTAAACTCTTTTGGATAAAACAAAAAGAAAAATGTGAGATAAGGAGCATCTGAAATGGATGAACTGAGATAGTTATCTCCATTGTCATGGGTCAGTTGGCCCAAGTACAAAATACTTAGGTCAGAGTTTAAAATTAATTTAGATCGGCCGGGCGTGGTGGCTCACGCTTGTAATCCCAGCACTTTGGGAGGCTGAGGCGGGCTGATCTCGAGGTCAAGAGATCGAGACCATCCTGGCCAACATGGTGAAACCCCGTCTCTACTAAAAATACAAAAATTAGTTGGGCATGGTGGCATGCGCCTGTAGTCTCACCTACTTGGGAGGCTGAGGCCGGAGAATTGCTTGAACTCGGGAGGTGGAGGTTGCAGTGAGCCGAGATTGCGCCATTGCACTCCAGCCTGTCACCTGGCAACAGAGCGAGATTCTGTCTCAAAAAAAAAAAAATTAGATCCATACAATTCTAAATTTTTATCTGGAGACTTTTTAATTTTGCTCTTTTGTTTTTTTCTTCATATGGATTTCTTAAGATTTTTTTTTTTCTTTTGAAACTTCAGCTACCTACAAGTGACCAAGGGGATTACAGCAGTTGAAGGGCTCCTGTTAATCCTCTTGGTCTGGTTGTGGGGTGCAGCCCATGGCCCAGTACCAAAAGTGTGATCAGCTGAGGGCTGAGGGGATCTTCTAGATGTAAGAATGAGAGGAGAGAAAGCATTAGAGAACTAGATTGGACCTGTTCTAGTGTGAGGGCCTGAGTACCTCTTTTTCCCTAGGGATCTACGTGTAAGAGAGGCATAGTTGGTCCCTGTCCGTAGTGAAGGTTCTGTTTCTAATCCGTGGGAGAATTTTCTATTCCTAGTGGCCGATGCCAAACATTTCAATTTAGCTGCTGCTAAATGCAAATATACATTAGAGATATCTATTCATCCTACCAAGTATTTACTCTTCAATGTGAATAAAGGATCTGGAAACAATTCTCTGAACCTAATACCTCAGTTGTTGAGTCTCTGAAGAAAAAAGAGGGAGATCACCGAGGAGAATAATTAGAGCTGAAGATGAGTTTTATTATAAGGTTCTGCTTTGGTAGGGTAGGTTTAGGGCCCTCTAGATTGTGGAGACCACAAAAAGGAAGCTCCTAATAGAAAAATGAGGACTTAAAGGAAAGCTCTGTGCTGCTCTGTGTGGAAGACGCTGTCACAAAGGGTCCCAGCGAACAATGGTCAGGGAGATTATGGCTATGCCTTGAAGCTGGTGGAATTCAGATATTAAGTTTTCACAAACGTTTTGGGGTTCTTTCTACATACTGGGCACTATTTCAGGTACTGGTGATAGTGAAGTCAACACAATAGGCATGCTGTTTGTGTTAGTGGAGACTAAGGCAAGGGAGGAAGATAGGCAACAAACAGATTTTTATTTCATCATACCTTATATGTAAATTTATGAGAATTTAAAATTTTTGTGAAGATAAGTAACTGATCCTAAAGAGGGATATAACAGGGTGACCCTACCTAGTCCTAGAATTGGGTAAGACTTCCCAGAGTAAATGACGCCTAATCTGAGACATGAAGAATGAGGAGGGGTTATCTTGGCATAGAGCCCTGAGTCAGGACCCAAGAAACAGCTCTTTGGAGTTCAGCTCAGAGGCCAAGGAGCAACAAGAAAGCCAAAGCTGATAGCTGAGGACCAACCATACAGGACCTTGTAGGCCATGTAACAAGGGAATAAGGAAATCATCTAGAGTAGATAGACATATGGTCTTTAATCCAACTGCAGAAATAAACATGATCATTCTGTGTTCTCAAGAGGAGAGCTTCTGCTTCTCAGCTGTGCCAAATGAGATAGGTAACCATGACTTTTTTGTTGTTGTTATTGTTTCAAACAAAAATCAGAAATAATTTATAAAAAACAAAATAGGAGTTCCAAATTTGAATCATGATTAATTTTGTTACATGTGCAGTAAGTTCAGGATACACTCCTATGTATAGCTCTATAAAGTTAATTTTCAGTTCTTCTTTCCTTATAAGAAAGAGTCAACAGATGAGGCAACTCTCTCATTTCTGATAAACCTCTATGGCCACTAAAAGATGAGTCCTTTCCAGTGTTGCTTGGTGACAAAGGTTGTATCTTTCTATTATTTATTTAAATTTGAAAATAAAAATTGTGATACATGTAGGACTTTGTGGCGTAAGTTGCCTTGATTCATGCATTTCTGCATCCTGCCCTCCAATTTTAAGGAAATTTTCCCTTCTTGTGCTAAGTACAGAGAAGTGCTTAAAGATACCGATTTTAGAGTTGGACTGAGCTGTTTTGACCTTCCATTCCAGCTCTGACCAGCTGTGTGACTACTTCACCATTATGAGGCTCAGGTTGTTCACTTGTGGTGTTACTTGTCTTATAGGGCCTTTTCAGGCAGTGAATGAGCTAATGAATGTTAAGGGCTTACCATGGGGTCTTGCCCATATAAGTGTACAATGAAAGAAGCTGATGAGTACTTTGATCACAGTTGGCTTGTTCTGTCAAAAACAGGTTTCCATGACCCCTTAAAATGTTTTCAGTAGTGAATGGGAACTTAACATTTTTATATCAAATTGTTGAAATTGTTGCTCTTCTGGATTACCCTATCAGATTGCATTTTACGGTAGTTGCTTTTTCTTGGGAAGAGAGGTGCAGGCATGGGGGCCAGTTAGCATTATACTGAGCACAACTCTTGCAAATAGTAGCCCAGTGTTTTCACAACTCTCATATTAAAAATGTTCAGTGCGCCCTACTTTCCTGGTACAGCTTTAATTCAGGATAATGATACATTTGAAGTGACTTTTCTATTTCTCTTGGTTTTTTTTTTTTTTTTTTTTGGTACGAGAAAATTGAGTGGTAAGTTGTTTTCATGAACTTGCTGCCATGTGGAAGGGTTCTTTTTTCCTCTTTTCTATAGGGATAGATATTTAAGCTAAAACTACTGTCTCTGTGCTGGTAAGCATCCAGCCTCATTACTGTTTAAATGTCTCTTACTGTCTTTAGAGATTCTAATGAAATCCAGTAAGTACCTATAATCTCTCCCCTCACCCCTGTTTACTTTTTTTTAATTTAAAATAAGGAAATATTAGTGCAAAAACATTTGTATCAAGTGTCTAATCAGGATAACAGAAATCATTCCTGGCTTTTAAAACAGAGGGAATCCAACACAGTACATTGTTTACCAATGTGTTAAAAAGCCTGAGAGAGAAAGGACTTAGTTGCTATTACCCAGAGATTAGTAACTGCAGGAAATCACTATTGCCCCTAGAGCTGGAAGGGCGAAGGGGAAAGCGGTGTAAATGGTATTACATGGACCTTACAAGCATGTACCTTGGGAGTGCTGCCGCTGCTTCTGAAACCACCTGACCTCTGCTTTTCAGGCATCTTGAACTCAAAGTCCTGCCGGTGCTACTGGATTTGCTGACAAGGTGAGCGACTGGTACCTACAACCAGTGGCTGCTATACCGTAATGATGCTGCTATTTCAGGGAGGCAAGCACTGGCCTGGCGCTGCTTCCGCCGCAACCCAAACTCGTGAGTGCTAAGATGCTAGGGCAGGTGGACACAGAAACAGAAGAAAATTAATCATGGCTTCTTTCCTTCTCCTCACTTCCACTCTCAGTGCTTTCTTTTGGCAGACCCAACCAGAAACCAGCTGGCAAGGGCATCTGGGATAGGTACTTTCCAGGCTCCAAGCCAGCAGTTTGCAGGCATGCTGTCGCAGAGGAAAGGAGAAGGAGTGAGAATAGAATTGATTACTATCAGACAAATACTCAGCACTGCATTTACACCATTTAATGTAAGATTGCAGAAACTGGCTGGGTGTGGTGGCTCACACCTGTAATTCCAGTGCTTTGGGAGGCCAAGGTGGGTGGATCACTTAAGGGTCAGGAGTTCAAGATCAGCCTAGCCTAAACCTCATCTCTACTAAAATTACAAATATTACCTGGGCGTGGTAGCATGTGCCTGTAATCCCAGCTATTCAGGAGGCTGAGGGACTAGAATAGCTTGAGACCCAGAAGCAGAGGTTGCAGTGAGCTGAGATCACACCACTGCACTCCAGCCTGGGTGACAGAATGAGCCTCCATCTTAAAACAACAACAACAACAAAATATTTCAGGAACTAAGAGAACTAAGAGAAAGGGGCATTAATTAATGATGGAAATTATTTTCTGAACGTATATATGTTATACAGAAATTTGAAGAATGGTTACAAATATTTATGTTCAACTCGCACTTCATGTATTAGTTTCCTACTGCTACTGTAGTGAACTACCACAAATTTAGTGAAAAAACATCACATAAATTTATTGTTTTGCCGTTCTGTCGGTCATTGCCACTGAGATAAAATCAAGTTATAGGTAAAGCTGCCTTGCTTTTTAGAGGCTGTAAAAGAGAATCCATTTTCATGTTTTTTTTTCCAGCTTCTAGATAGCCGTTGCCTGCATTCTTTGGCTCATCGGAGCGTGTCTCCATTTTCAACCTAGCACGTTCCTTTCATGCTGCCATCTTTGTGACTCTCTGCAGTGAGAAAAACTCTTCACTTTAAAGAACTGATGATTAGACTGGGCCCACTAGGATAAGCCAGGATACTCCTTTCACTTAAAGGTTTTTAGTTTTAATCACATCTACAAAGTCTGTTTGACATGCAAGACAGCACTCACAGGTCCTGATTGTGGACATCTATGAAGGTCATTATTCTGCTTACTATATCTCAGAATTTTAGACTCATATGCATCTGTAGTTATTTGCTAGCTATTATTTCCTTAGAAATCTCAAACATGTAATCTTTAAAACAAAATTACTCCACCAAATGTGCTTCTCCCTTGGTTGGGGACACTGCCTTCATCTAGCAACTTAGGCTTGAAGCTTGAGAATATTTCTGCAGTCCCTCATCAGATTGGTAAATCTGCTAATTTTTATTACTAAATATATCTCCAATCTACTCCTGTCCTGCACTTCTCTTACCATTCCTATATCTTGCCAAGGAATGTAGGCATTATCCTGAAAGTACTTCTTGATTAATGATGCCTAGCATTGTGCTAGCTGGTGGAGCAGCTGATTTGCATAAGGTATCTATGTTGTCTGCTCCAATGGAATTTACAGACTAGCATGGAAAGTGCACATTCAACAGATAAATCTGTGATAAATGTCCATTTCTGAGCTTTCTGCTCATGGCTACCCTGTTCTGTTTTCAAAAATTGGGGTTTTAAAGTTTCTGAATATTCTAGAGAGAGGACAATTTGTGTTACTTAAAAGTAATCAAAGTAAGTATGTTTTGTGTATGTGTGTCACTTTTCCCTGATTCTGACATATAAATATGACAAAAGAGACTGCTAAATTACTTGTCAATTATGGCAATTTAATTTTAATAAAATCAAGCTAGAATGGCTTTAGGGCTCATCTCCATCTGTTATTTAAATGGGGTTAAATGGAGGACTTTAGGCCCTCACACTAGACTTAATGAATCAGAATGACCGGAGTGGGCCCTGGGCTATGCATTTTAAACAAGTATTCCACCAGTTTTTTGTGCCTATGAACATTGTGAAATTATTGAACTTATATCAACTCATCAATAATCCCTGGATTTATAACACTGAGGCTAGAGGATGAGGAAGGTTTTATGGCTTGCTCACTGTCTGTTTTCTCCTTTTTCCATTTGTAACTCCTGTGAATATACTCTGTGAAGCTTCCCTGGTGACTAAATATCTCCCTAGTGCCCAGTTCACAATCAGAGTAACATGTAGGAAGCACTCACTATATGCCAGACATACGGTGCTGAAGTCAGCCTTTCACATGTTGTCATATTTAATCCTTCACACAACCTTAAGCTGGAGACACTGTTATCTTTCATTTTGCAGATTAGATGAAACACTCAAACTTTAACTTCACATTTTACTACTATTGTGTGGCAGAGTGCTGGGGCTTCTTTCGAGGGCTTTCAAATTACAAGGCTCAAATGTGAAACCACTTCTCTGATAATTGATTATTATTCCTTCTCTGTGCCTCCATGACAATTTTTACATTCTTTTATTACAGAATAATGGCATTTAAATGGTTGGTTCATATAACAGTTCTACTTTCTTTGATTCCCCCAGCAGTAGGATCAGTGTCTTCTTTATCCAAGTAGATGGCAGCCCTAAGGTGCTGCAGGGCATACGGCTTAGAAGATACTCAGTAAACTGTCCAATTGTTCATTCATTCATCCAATCTCAGTTGGTTAGAGTGGGTCAAAATGTAAATAATAAATGAAAGTAAAATTTGGGTATATACATAATCAATGAAATTAAAAGATAAAACTTATACGAAAAGGTGTGCAACATCACTGATCATGAGAGAAATGCAAACCAAAACTACAATGAGATACCATTTCACCCCAGTTAAAATGGCTCATATCCAAAAGACAGGGGATACCAAATGCTGGTGACGATGTGGAGAAAAGGGAACCCTTGTATACTGTTGGTGGGAATGTAAATTAGTACACTTACTAAGAAGAACAGTTTGGAGGTTCCTCAAAAAATAAAAAATTACAAAATATTCATATCTTTGACAGTTAATATGTATATATAATTAACTGATATTCAGACTTTTTAGTAAGAAATTAATGGTAAAGACTCTGTCTTTTTTTTTTTTGAGAGAGGATCTTACTCTGTCACCCAGGAGGGAGTATGGTGGCATGATCATGGCTCACTGGAGGCTTGACCTCCCAGGACTCAAGTGATCCTCCCACCTCAGCCTCCTGAGGTGCACCACCATGCCTTTCTAATCTTTCTATTTTTTGTAGAGAAGGGTTCTCACCATATTGCCCACACTGGTCTGAAACACCTGGGCTCAAGCGATCCTCCAACTTCAGCCTCCCAAAATGCTCGGATTACAGGCATAAGCCATTGCATGTGGCCTAATGGTAAAGACTCTAATTGGCAATTACAAAAAACTGTAAAGACACTTTCTGAGAACCCAAAGACACCAAAAGTGTGTAACAATTCAAAAGTGAAGCACATATTTTTCAATAATATTACCTCACGTAAACTGCAAATAATGATATAATTTGAAAGACCTAAGTTATCTTTCTTCATAGGAAACAATAAAAATGTGTATTTTGCTTCCCTTATCATTTTGCACTTTTACTTATTTTATCATATACTAATTCTGTTCATAGGTATGAATATTAAAAACTAATTTACACATCAGGTAACAAGGTACAGTAGTATCATTTTCTCATTCTTTTAGGCACATAGAGTTAAGCAACCAATTTCTTGTTAGAAACACATAATGGAAACAAAACCCCATAAAACCGACACAAGTCTTTTTTAATCTTAGAATTTGAGTTATTTAAAATAACAATAAAAAATCCTTCATATGTATATTAGGCCATTTAATTGAAATAGTCGGGTAATTTTCTGATATTCACATTATTATTGAAGAATAGAAGTAGGGTTTCCATAATGCATACTAATAAAAGTTAATTAAATGATCAGGGTCTGGTTATCTGAATTGGTATTTAAGCATTTATCGAAGTGTAGCTCATATTCTTCCTGAGGATATTAAAAGCAGCAGCATAAGCCTGCTTAAGGACTTACCCTGGGCTTTGTCTTGCTAAGACATATTCTAGAATATCCTCAACCTACTTACTCCTTGTTGCAGAGACATTATAGATCTGCAGCTTGACTAATTGGCTTGACATTCCTGAGGTTTCCCAGGGCTGCTGGTCAGAATTCAAACCCTTTTATGTTCTTGTCACAAAGCTGATCATCATAACTGCATTATGGAAAGCATGAGCCAGCAGACTATATGCCACACACAGCTTAATTCAACAAACATTTATGGAGTTGCTGATTATTTTCTTATATCATTTATTTTATTTAATATGTATGTGCCCATTCAATTTACAGGCGACAAAACTGAGGCCCAGAGGCTAAATAACCTATTCAAGGTCACCGTTAGCTAGTAGGAAATATGAGATTTGAACATAGATCTTCAAATGGGAAATCTAGGATTCTTTCTGCTATGTGTGACTAGGTTGCTTTGAAAAAATCCTTGGGTTATCCAGGCACTATGTCCTTCAAGAGACTAAAAACCTTACAACACTTTAAGTGACTTAAGCAAAAAAAGAATTAATTGATTGAGAGGACTCAGGGGTAGAAAATATCTCCAGGCCCTGGCCAGGATGGGAAAGGAAATTGAGAGCTGAGGTGACTCTGTTTACAGTCTAATTCCAAATATCTCATCTCTGCTTCTTACTTTACCTTCATAATTTGCTGCCTTACAAATGGTCCTTCTACATTCATTTGTAAGTAGTGACTATTCCAGCTTGTGTGTGTGTGTGTGTGTGTGTGTGTGTGTGTGTGTGTGTGTTGTTTAATAGGGCAAGAGAGGAGAGAAAAAGAGATTGAGTTGGAGAGGAGATGGTGACAGCATAACACATCTGCATTCTACCCAGGGAGCTGTGGAAAGAGACACTCTGAGAAAAGTCCATGGGCAGCTCTATCCGAAAGAGACCAAAGGACTGGTAGGGAGGATATAATTAATAGAAATGATCTGCATTATTTACACAAAGCCTTTTTTGTACAGCACCGTTAAACAATGATAGTTAAATCCCTGGTTCTTCCACTTGATTGGGAGGCATTTTATGAATCTTAATTGGTTTCTTTAGTTTAATATAGTTAAATATACACATATATGTACATATATCCACATGTATCTATATGCACTAATATCTCCATCTCTCTATAATTATATTTCAAATATGCACATGTATGTAATTCTATTTATACAAGCATTTTATTTCCATTAATCAACTGGGAGTCTTCTTTATCAAAGAGATATTTTGGTGCTTCGTCCAGAACACATAGTGGGAAAACATTGCCTTATTGTCATTTGTAAAGTAACTACTTATGTTTATGCAAACATCACTTGGTTAATATTAGCAGGAAGAACAAGGTAGTGTGAGAGAAAAGAAACAGTGCTTCCGTGAGTAGAACTAGGTTAGCTGTGGTTTTCCAGCTCCTCTGATAATGGTACAGCACTCTGTAAGCATCTTTAGCAGCAGGCATGGGTGAGTGGTCTTTCAAGAACTATCCCACAAAGAACCATGTGTACAAGAGGACTCTTGGGGGAAACATCATACTTATTTCAACTTAATATTATGTGAGATCCCTAAACATTTCTTCAGGTACAGAAACACTGGCACTTTCACGAAAAGGCCAAAAGTGCAAATGTCAAACTGGTAATTACCTTCCCTTTATGTGGTAAAAGGAGTATAGAAACAGTGGAAATCATCCCATTAAAAGATAATATTGAGTACATTCGTAGATATCCAGGTTAAAAAAAAATTCAAAACTTTGTCTCTTACAGTCTATCATTCAACTCCCTCACCCCAAAAATTCAACCCAGTAGCCACGTGGCTAAAGTGCCAGACTTATAAATGCTTCAAGTTTCTGCATCTCGTTTGTGCTTTGTAAGACTGTAGAATGTAACAGTAATATTTGGATTTGGGGAAAAATTCTGTGCCAAAAATAAGTCAGTAGAAGTGTAGTCCTGATTCACAGGGAGAATGAGAACAATGGGAACTACATCTGGCTTCCACGCTCCTATCGATTAGTGCTGTGGCTTTGGGCGTATCTCTATGTGCTTCATTTTCCTCGCTGAGACACTGGGCTGGAATGGACCATATTAAAAGCTCCCTTAGTGTGATGTCTTCGTATCTCTAAGGTATGATGTCACATTTCTTAAAAAATAGTACATTTTGAAGAGATGCTGATCATTGTCAAGGTGAGTGATGGGTAAATGGGTTTGTTATGCTACTGTCTTCACTTTGTGAGTACAAATGTTCAGAGAAACAGGGAAAGAGAAACATAACACGAGAATGGTTCCAAGAGTAGATTGAACTTCATTGCTTCTTCCATCCTAAAAAACATGATATGTCAGTTAATTTTAAGAAGTTACAGCAATGTAAAAGTGATATACTCAGTAGAACATAGTAGGAAATGGGAACAGAGAAGTTGGAAAAATTTCCAAGGCGCTTTGGGTCATTTTGGTTGAAATCCTTTATCATTTTGTTATGAATGTCATATAAGATGTATTTATAGTCAAGTTTAATGAATATACATTATGAATTTAATGAATATACATTTCAGAGATAAATGGTTCATGAATTCACCATCATTTTGGATCATGCATTACTGCTCTTTAAAATCATTAGTTTGGAAAATTGAGATTTGATTATAATTTGTAATTTGCTAGCATGCCCTAACTGGGCAAAAAAAGAAGTGACCTGGATAAGGGCCAAATTTCAAAGCAAAATTTATAAATACAATGTGGTTGATCCATAAAGTATATAGAACACATGAGATAATCTGCAATTACCTGTAACAGTTTGACCACGGAAATAGCAGTGGGTTAACCCAAGGCTTAAGCTGTAACATTAGAGCTCACACATATTCTAAACTCACTTTCTTCACAGCTAAGTTTCTTCTAGAGATTAGTGCAATTATTTATCTAAACAAATGTTTATTAAGAAGAAACCATTCTGTTCCTGAGCTGTGCACATAGTCACTCGGTGACCTTTAAAGTCCAAGATTGCTATACCATTCAAAACCGGATAGAACCCTTTCCCCCCGGGAACCACGATTGGGCATTGCAACTCACATGAGGACAGAAACAATCTTCCTGGAAACCAGAATGAAGAGGTGATCTTCCTTTTACTAAAAACTTTAGAATTCTGAAAGTGACCTTTATATTTTTAAATATAGTGTGCACATTCACTGCCAATGGCCAACCTTTTGGAAATACTGTCTGTACTTGTTCTATTTCCTCACCAGACTCTCGCTCCTCAACCTCCTGAATCCTGCTTCTGCCTCTACTACATTGCGTAGATCACCCTCTCCAAGTCACCAATGACCTTCTTGTTATTAGACTTGCTTTTACATTTCTTTCTTTCTTGACTTTGAGGCAGAACTTGATGTTGTTGAGTATTCTCCTCTTTAGGGAATGTTCTTTTCTTTTTCTGCTTCCAGGCAATTTAAATTATGTCATCTTAGATTTCTTTGTAGGTCGCTCTTTTTTTTTTTTTTTTTTTTTTTTTTTTTTTTTTTTTTTTTTTTTTTTTTTTTTTTTTTTTTTTTTTTTTTTTTTTTTTTTTTTTTTTTTTTTTTTTTTTTTTTTTTTTTTTTTTTTTTTTTTTTT
>PVKP010014300.1:0-18306 GCA_004027715.1 Plecturocebus donacophilus | reverse complement strand
TAGCACCATTCCTGAAGTCTCAGTCATTATCTAGAAATTGATTTCCAAATCTTCATGTTCTTGTCAGATCTACCTATGAGCTTCAAGGAAATATATCAAACTTTGTATTGGGTAGTATAATGTTGATGATTCTCAGACACCTCAAATTCAGCATGTTCAAAATGACAAACCTCATCTCAGTCCCTGCAAAACCCAAACTGATGCTTCTCCCATATTCTTGATGTTAGGGAATGGCTTCTTCCCCTGCCTGGTACTTCATCCTTGACTCTTTCCTCTTCTTCACACTGTTTACTTTCAGACAAATACCATGATATTGTGTGGATACCAACACATCTCTTGATTCTTTCCACCTCTTTCTCTTCATTATAGGACATTATAGGAGTCTGTCTTTGTACAGACTTCTATTATCTCTTTCCTGGATTGTTGTAATAGTCTCTTCCCTTAAGGTGTATCTGTGTGGTCCAGTTACCTTGTTCTCATCTGATCTGTTTCACACAATTCAAAGTGGTCCTTCTATAATGCATATATAACCATAGTATTTCTCTGATAAAAATAAAACTGCTTTCCATTTCTATTAAGATGAAGTCATGATAGTTCTTTATGCCACTTTAAATATTTACATTATCTGGTCCCATGCCTTGCTATCCAGCCTCATCTCTCATGATTATTTTTTGTACTTGAGGCCCTGCCTTGTAGAAATTCTTTCAGTTCTTCCAACACAGTATGGATCTTCTTGCCTTCAGATTTTAGAATATCCCTCTGCTAGAATACATACATATATAGACATGTATATAAAATCTCTTATGCCAGGAACACTCCCCTCCTACTCCTTGTCTTTTATTTGGCTCACTTCTATTTAACTTTCAGAAATCTCTGTATCTTTGTTCTCTCAGAGGCATCCCCTGATGCTCTAAATTAGGTGAAGTCAGGAAACCATTGTAACATGTACATCCAGGATGACCACAATTATTATAATTATTTTATTTCCTTTTATGTGTCTAGGGTGGAGGGAGAAAGATCCCGTGTACTCTCTGAGGTAGAAATTATCCTTATTTTGATTATGACTGCACCCCTGCTGATGCTTGGCAAAGTGCCTGACACCATTTTTCAGTTCATCCTTGCTGAATAACTAAATGCAGAGAGAGAATAAAATGTAATATTTGTGATGTACTCCCAGTACCAGTTGAAAGAAATAGTGGGCAAGCTATTTCAATTTAGTACCAAAGGACACTTTGGCACCTAAATTTTCATTGCAAATAGAGTAGACACTATACCTGTGAATTTGGGGAGGCTATAGAGAGCCTTTTATGTGCTTGTGTCTTCCATAGTCCCTAGCATATGACTGTGCATATAATGGGCAATCAACAAATAATTCTTGGATTAATGTTTGAATGACTTTTATTTGACTAAGGGAAGAAATTAAGCTCAATAAGTACTGCTGATTTTTTTTCTCTTTACTGAATGCAGATATGAGATTAAGGGGAGATGTAGGAGATTTCAGGCTAAGAGTAATCTTTGGGATAATTCCTCCTTAGTTTAATTTATTTTAATTTATCAAACTGCTTTTATTTTCTTTCCTAGAAGTAGCTCACTTACATCAGAAAATACTGTTAGTACCTATCTATTTCAACAAAGAATAAGATTTAATATAATTTATATGACCTATACTTCATCTAAATATATCAACACTAGAGACATCCAACCAGGAAAAAACAATAATTTGAACAAAAATTGTTGGATTTCCATTTATATAACAGAAATATTGGTAATGGCCTGTTTATGAGATTGTATAACACTTTTGATAAAAATAAAAGTAACCTTATGGATTAAGTTTTTTTTTGTTTTGTTTTTGTTTTCTGTTGTTGTTTTTTTATGAAGGACTCCCACTCTGTCACCCAGGCTGGAGTGCAATGGAACAAACTCAGTTCACTATAACCTCCACCTCCTTGGTTCAAGAGATTCTCCTGCCTCAGCCTCCCAAGTAGCTGGGGTTACAGGCATGCCCCACCACGCCCAGCTAATTTTTGTATTTTTAGTAGATAGGGGGTTTCTCCATGTTGGCCAGGCTAGTCTTGAACTCCTGACCTCAGGTGATCCACCCACCTTGGCCTCCCAAAGTGCTGGGATCACAGGCATGAGCCATCACACCCAGACATGGATTAGTTTTTACAGATATTTTAAATGATTCATTTTTGTGGCAAGGCACTAAAGACACAAGTGAAAATAAAAGGCCAAGGCAATTGTTTACAAGTTGCTGGCAAGAGGATGAGTGTGCACGCAAACAGCAGCATGGCAGCAGAATTGCTAGAATGTAGTTGAGTACCATGTACAGTGAGGACAGAAAAACGTTTTTTGAGTTTGCCAGTCTTCACAGAGGATATAATTTGATTGATAAGCAGAATTTTGCTAAGAGAAGTGAGGAAGGGTGATGAAGTCAAAGAGCATGGAAATAATAGGGAACTGTTAGAGAACAAAGTGTGAGAAAAGAGAATGAGAAAGGAGAAGAAAGAAGAGAAAACCGTAAGGTGAGCCTGGGTTTCAAAGTAAGCAGAGATCAGAGAATCAAAGCTTTGCAGATTATTTATTATAGAATTTTGCTTTTTTTCCTGATGTGAAATGGAATCCATTGAAGAATTTTAATCAGGGGAATAATATTTATTGAGTGCTGACTATACTCAAATTACTGTGAATTTAACTGTTAACCAAATAGTGAACTCTGTGAATAAGTATTTATGCACACTTCTTTAAAGATGTTCCTTCCCATTGAGTTTAAAGGCCTTATTACTAAGAGTTTACATATATATGTGAAAGATGAATCTGAGAATATTACTTAAAAGATGAGGTTTGCATGGTTTTATTGCAGTGAATTTAACTGTTTAAAACTATGAATTCTGTAATGAAGTATTTAAGCATTCTTCAAAGATGTCACTGTATGATGGGATCTTTACACCATTGTTTCATGGGTTAACACCAATAACTAATCATAAAATGTAGATCCTGTTATCACTCTCATTATGCAGATGAGGAAACTGAGGTACCGAAAGGTAAAGAAACAAATTACACTTGTACAAAGTTGTAGAACCTGGTTTCAGTTCAGCACTTTGACACTAGAGTGGCTCTCTTGATTAAACCTTATACTATACTGCCTTTATGTTTGATAGAAACATGATATAGACTGAGAAGAGAGAGTAGGAAAAGGGAATTGGAGTGAGGAAAATCCCTAAGCAGGGCACAGAAACAAGAACAAACAATGCGAATACTGTGGAAAATAGGTGAAGATTGGACTGATTGGCTGTCAATAATAAAAAGAAAGACAGGAATCTAGGATAGTTTTTGAATTTCTGACTCAGCAGCTGTTTGGAGAGTGGTTCATTTTATAGCCACAAGGAAGGTATGGGGAGGGGTGGGTTGAAGGAATAGTGGTGGCAGGGAATGATGCATTCATCCAGTGCATGTGGAGATGGAGACGCCTGTGGGGCTCCAGTGGGACTTCCTTAGAAAGCCCTCCATGAGGACTGGAGCCCAGGTGGGATTTGGTGCAGTAGTCAAGAAAACACATAGAATTAAATCCATACCCCATAATCACGGCCACAGGGCCCTACATAGTGTATCCCTGGTCACTCTCACCAACCTCATTCCTCTGTTGCTTCCAGTACTCTGGTCACTCTGGTATTCTGTCCTGCAACACACCAAGCTCATTCCTCCCCCGGTGCCTTTGCACTTGTTGTTCTGCCATATAGAATGTTCTAACCATTACCATGCCACCTCTTGCCATTCAGATCTCAGGTTGAGAAGGCTTCACTGACCCCCAAATGTAAACCAGACCCATTAGTCATGTCAGCATTATAACTTTTTTCACAGTACATGAAACCACCTGAAATCGTTTTCTCTATTTGTTTGTTTGTGTTTTGTAGCCTCTTCTAGAGTACATGCTCACTGCAAACAGGGGCCTTGTCTTTTTTACCATTGTATCTTCAGGGCCTAGGCAGCAATGCAAACAAAATAGCTGTACAATGCATATTTGTTAGATGAATTAGTGAAGATATAAATATGTATTTGAAGTAATTATCTCTTAGGTGGTAGTTGAGGTCATGGCATGACTTAGAATAGATTAGAGAAGCATGCAACTAGGGTGATAGGGAAAGAGAAGAAGGCCTTGGCAATCCTATTATTCTCTTCCTATCCCCTTTGGGGATAAAGGGTAATCTTTTCAACTGAAATTACAGGTGAGCTAATTCTGTAAATATTCACATTCAGTTAAAATAATTTCTTTTTCATTTGAAATTTATAGCTACTATGCTTAAATAAAATATGTTTGATCTAAATTATATGGAAAATCTCTTTTAGGTTTCTGCCTATACTAGCAAAAGTATTTTAATGAATCCAAAGTCTAACCATTGTTAGAAATTAACAACAAAACAAATAACCAAAATAAAAGGTGTTGAACTTGGTCTTTCAAAAAAAAAACAAGAAAAGGCAGAGAACAGTAATAAGAATTAGTTTTTTTAAATAGCAACTTAACATTAGGCCAGCTCATATAAAATTTTTCTCAGTATAAACTGCCTATAACAATTAAAAGTTCTAAACTAATGAGATAAGGTGAGTAGACAGGTATAATTTGCTTAAAGTTGCTTACTCATAGAGGAATAAAGCTTTGCATAATTAATGTGGTGAAGTTAATGATCACATGGCCCTAAATGGGAAACTACTGTTATCTTGTTTTTATTGTTACTGCTGTTACACTATTATACCAGTAACCTGCTATACTTCTTTTACCACTAGCAAAACACCCTAATTTTTAGGTCTCAGAATCTTTACCTGTGGAATAAGAAGAGTCAAACAGATATTTGAAAGGTAGTTTTTGGGTTCTCTCTGTATGCTCTTAAAATCTGTACACTGTATTTACCACATATATCTTGTCCACAGATAATCAGGAAATTTAAGTAACTGACCACAAGGGGGAGAACTTTAATTCTGCATTAAATTATTTAATACATTATAAAATGATTTGAAAGTACTCGGCTATGTGAGGTTGGTGACAGGCTGTGTCATTTACACTTTCTTGTGGAAGTTGGGGTATTCTACTGCTAGTAATAGGTTTAACTTGATTGAAATGTGGTTTGTGTTTGTAGAGTTATGATACAGTCACTGGATGCAAAATTCTATTTGTATTAAGCAATAAGGCTCCATGAAGGGATCCAGATGCCTTTTTAATTAAAGTGGTAATAATAGAATGTTAGAATTCACCCTGGAAGAGTTTCTCCTTTCAAATAATATTACTTAAGTTATTCTTCAAGAAATCAATAACCTTTCCGAATGTCAACTCTGAAACAAGCATAGGATCATCAACAGGGCAGTCTGTTGTTAAGTATCCATATAAAATGAAAAGAATTAGAATGCTGCTGGACACACCATTTGAATGTTATATGATCATTGGCTTTATATGAGTATGTTATATTTCATTGCTATATGAATATTAAATATATGTTCACACTGTTAAATATTCATTTTTTCTGTTTGGGTTATGTTCTGTACTCTAAAGTTTTATTGTAAGGCAACTATGACTTTATTTCTTTTAAATTTTATTTTATTTTAAGTTCTGGTTACATGTACAGGACATGCAGGTTTGTTACTTAGGTAAGCGTATGCCATGGTGGTTTGCTGCACCTGTCTTCCCCTCACCTAGGTATCAAGCCCCACACGCATTAGTTATTTTTCCTGATGCTCTCCCTCTCCTTGCACCCCTGACAAGCCCCAGTGTGTGTTGTTTCCCTCCCTATGTCTATGTGTTCTCATTGTTCAGCCCCCACTTATAAGTGAGAACATGGGTATTCAGTTTTCTGTCCCTATGTTAGTTTGCTAAGGATAATGGCCTCCAGTTCCATCCATGTTCCTGCAAAGGACATGATCGTCTTCATTTTTATGTATAGTATATAGTCATAGTATTCCATGGCATATACGTAGCACATTTTCTTCATCTAGTCTATCACTGATGGGCATTTGGACTGATCCCATGTCTTTGCTATTGTGAATAGGGCTGCAATGAACATACACGTGCATGTATCTTCATCCTATTATAACTTTCACTGAGTTAAGAATTACCTTGTGAGTCATACTAAGGCTTAAAAGTTCACATTTTTGGATTTTGTTAAACTAAATTTGTAAGGTATAAATATAAGTTTTCTGGATTTTATCAAATATACACAGCTAAATTAGTCTGATTTAAAGATATTGTGTTAGTGACCTATATAAGTATCTCAATAACTCATTTGTTACTGAAAACAATTTGTGCTTCCTCTTAGAAGCATTGTCACACTCTTTTTAATATGTTCTGTGATAGCAGATCTGTCCTTGAGAGTGAGTATAAATTAAAAAAAAATTTATGAATGGAGATCAAATCTTAAAGTTACTAATTAAGTTGGAGTATAACAATAATTTACAGATCAAAAATTAAATATAAGTAAATATTTAAGCTCCCTTTGATTTATAAACCTCCTTTATTCAACTGCCATATGGTCACAAAATGTTTTCAGCAATGGTGTTGTTTACAGGAGAAATATATATCTTCCCAAAGTGACTCCTATATGGGATAAATTTATTTGAATACATTCATTCTACTGTGTTCACAAAAATGAGCAAGTAACTAAATAACTGAAATTATTTCCAGCCACATTATGTTTATTTTCTGATTATTTTCATAGTTGAGGCTTTATGAATTCTTTAAAATTATGATATACTAAGTAAATCGGCAATATTATCCTTGAGATTCTATAACTTCTTCCAAAAATGATTAAGATTGTTAATAATTCTTTTTTTGGTTTAGTGAGTTAGGTTTCTACTGGCATTTCTGACACAAGAAAGTATTATAGAACCATAAAAAATCTATGCCAGGCAGTGTGGTGAATACACATCTTACTGCTACTTGTACATAGAGTGACTAGCACAGTGATTGGTCTACTAGTACATTTTTACCAGTAGATAGCCAATAAATTTTAGTACATAAGTTAATGAATAATACATGACACAAAGAGTTTATATACATATATGTTATTTTCCCATCATATATATATTATTGTTCCACATTGCTGTATAATTATTCACCTGAACCTTAGTGGTTGAAATGAACAATAATCACTAACGTTTACAGAACTCCAAGTTGGGCAGGACTCAGTGAAAACAGCTCATCTCTTCTCTACACAGTGTCAGCTGAACTGGCTTCCTAGGTTAACTGGAAGCCTGGGGTCTGGGATCACCTGAAATCTTACTCACTCACATGTCTAGTGGATGATGGGGGCTGTTGGCTGCAACCTCAGCTGGGAATGTTGTTTGAAATAGCTGGATTGCTCACAGCATAGTATTTGGATTCTGGGAGCTAGCATTAAAGAGAGCAAGGCAAAGTGCACAGGATTTTTATGACCTAGCCTTCAAGATCACATGGAATCACTTCTTTTGTGTTTTATCAGTTGAGGCAGTTACAGAGGAGGTCTGCCTGCATTCAAGGGGAGAGAGTTAGAAGCCACTACACAATGGGAGGAATATCAAGCTCATGTTGTAAGAAGGGCATGTGGGATTAGATATATTGCAGTAACCATTTTTAGGAAATACAATATGCTATATATTCTTGTTTATAAATATATAATTTTTATCCAAAACCCCGAACTTCTATTCACTAGCTAACTTCAGAATATATTGTTTCCAAACAAAATTCACCCTGCTAAAGAAATTCTATCTGATCCAATAAACATTATTCATTTTCTCCTTCCTTTCTTTGCTTATTCTGTTATATATGCTGGTCTTCAATCTCCCAAACCGCTTTTCATATTCATTCTAATCCTGGACCAAAGCTTGTATCTTTGATAAATGTTTTCTCTATTACTTTTTTGCTGGGAAAATATTTACTTACATTTCTAGTAGTTTTATCACTAATCATTTACTATTGATGGGCCCCTGTGTCTTTTTCACAGTCCAAAAAGTAGAGAGCATATTGCTTACTAATAATGTGTTTTTTTCTAAATTGATATAAATTTTGAAAGTTACATACTCTTTCTTAGCTAGAAGAATTCTCATTTTATCTAAAAAATTTTTCCCGTTACTAACTTGAAAGAAACTTCAAGTTCAGCTAAAAGTGAAAAATATCATTCTACTTAATGACATATTACAAAATTTGGAAAATGGAATGGTCTTTCCTAATATTTGATTCTGTTATGTAATAATGATGCATATCATTTTTGTTTGTTATATATATTTTGTTTGTTACATAAAATTTGGTCAGCATTTTCATATGCAGAACAAAATTTTCTGCAAATGAAGAATTTGAGGTGCACACTGGGATGGGTTTTTCATCAAAGATACTAAAAATGAAATAAATAATAAAAATAAAACTATAATAATAAATATTTTCTCCACTAAATGCAAAGTCTGTTCCAAAAGGTATTAAGGCGATTTGGGACAAATACCATTTCAGTATTCAAAATATTGATGTCAATTAATTGCTTAAACAACTAAAAACTTAAGCAATGCAAAAAGTATTCATCTGGATAAAAGAAAAAAGGGATCAACTTGAAGTTGGTCATATAGAAATTGCATATAATTAGTTGCTTTCTAGAAAGTGAATTGAGAAAATAACCAGATTGCTTATTTTACATAAAATCGTTCAGAAGCAAGTTTTAATGGTGGGCAGATAATGTGATCTGTGTAACCTGCCATATCCCTTAGTGCCTGGCAAATGTCTGTAACATAAACGGATGTTCAATAAATGATGTTGCATGGAGTAGCACAATGCCACCTGATAATGTATTTTTTTGTCATTCCAAATAGCTATTGTTTTCCATAACTTTGTAATGGTCTCGATATTCTTGATTATATAGTCCAGAATATGTGAGCATTGGAAATATTTTCAATAATTAGATTTTGTTTTCTGAATGCAGGAATTATACAATGATTATCCCTTTACCTGTGCTGTCAAAGCCCTTCCTATATACTGCTATTATAATAATATATTACACTATATTATATTATATGTCCTACCATAACTACTTCTACGTGTACTTGCCTCTAAGTTAGTTTGCAAGGAACTCAAGAGTGGGATTTTTCTTCTCTATTTTGTACCTTCAGAATACTGTACTTCTGCTCTGTACAGTCATTCTACATAGTGACTATTCATTAGATGTTGAGCAATTGAATGATAATCTGAATTCCGTATTTGTCTTTTTTCATGCATACTCATGTATACTTTTCTTTTAAAAAGTGTCATTTCATGAAAATGATGTTAATGTCTGAGAACTTATGATAAACTTACTAAACCCATCTACCTATTAAAATAATGTATTGAACTTAATATTGCAATGACTAGATACACTTTAAAAGTTTAGCTGAACGTACTCTGTAAAGATTATTTTATTATCTTTTTGTATATTGCAATGTTCTGTTTCTTTTCTTTTACGAGACAAGTAACTTTAAAAATGTTTTCTTTCTATTTAAGTAGCACAAATTCCTTAAGAGACATGAGCACATTATCCTTCTCAATCCTAGAAATGTGAAGGAGCAGGCCACACCACCTCAGAATCCAGAGTGATGTGTATGGGTCTATTATACATGTTTATAAATGTTGCCGGGTCCATGAATTCTTCGGATTTGCACAGGTACCTTATGATTTGTTCTGGGAGGAGTAGGTCAGCTGCAGCGTGATGTAAGTTATCACCTGGTCCTTTAGTGCCCACTTTAATAGTCTTACAAAGGCGAATTGACAGTTTATGAGTTTGTGTGAGAAAATCTGTGATGACCTCTTTTAGGGTCTGTGACTGTGTCACATCATCGAGATACATAACTGGCACTTTTATCACCGAAACATGCCATTGCATAAAAAGCCTTGTTGGGATGTTATGAGAAATGACTATAATTTTCATTTTTTGAATAAAAAATTTTGTTTCGTCTTTTTCATGGCCAATATAATCTGAAAGAACTTGGTAGAGAGTGCCACTGGAGGACTCAAGGATATGCAGAATGGAAGTGGGATATATGAGCAGTAATCCTGTCACTGCTTCTCCTAGGTGATGTTTCAAAACCGACTGAAACACTTGCTCATAGTAGTCAGCAATATCTTTTTTGTCTACATTTGCTTGTATCTTGGCCACTAGAAACATCCTATGAAGAAGGAATTTCTTGAGGTGTAGTCGTTGTTTCTCCTCTTGAAAGTGCAGATAATTGCTACGTGGAACTTGGGGCAAAAGAAGAGGCTCCAGTGGCAAAGGCCTTTTGCTGCCCTTCTGGGTATGGACTGAAAAGGACATGATGAGTCTTAATTATTTTTCCAGATGATTCCGGTTTTTAGCTAATCAAGATATTTACACTGTCAGGGTACCTCTTTAGTGATGAACTCTTGTTTTTATTTCTTCTGAAAAAAAAAAAAAAACAATAAATCACAGTTTGTCAAATGTTACTGAAGAGCAAAATCCTAATCTTTTACCAGTTTTATCAGGAAACACAGTCTTTGAAATGAAAGATAATGTTAAATCAAAACTCAAACTACATATTTTTTTTTAAGTTTACAATGAAAGAGCTTAGTCATATCCTGGGAAAAACTTTGTTAATGTCATGTAATGATGATTATACATTGTTCTTTATAAGCCAAATTTTTTAAAAATGGTATTTTTATGGTAATTCTTCCAATTTGTTTTATAAATTTAACTGGTCTATAACATTTTTTAAAAAATCCAAGGCTTTCTAGGTCCTAATTAGCTTATGTAAGCTTTAGTCAGGACACTACTAGTTAATAATGTTGCTTGGATAATAACAGTAAATATTTCAAGATAAAAGTCTGGATTCTTTGGTTTTTCTCCTATCAACAAATCTCAGAAATGATTCTTTATTTCCCTTTTATTTTTTTTCTTGTTGTTGTTGTAAGGGCTACATAAAAGTATTCTGCTAATTTAACTTACTCTTCTTACAAATCTCCCCATTTTTTTTCCAGGTCAACTTGCCATTTTTCTTTTTCTTTTTTTCCTGTGCTTCTGTCATGTACCTGTCCTCAAGGCCCTACTTGTCCTCCATCAGGCTCCCAACTGCCAGTCCGCTGGTGTTCTCAGCTGTCCGGTGTTCCAACTTCCCTCAGGCATCTGTGAGTCCAGAATGTCAGCACCATTAAAGGACCAGAGCACCAAGTTTCTTAATTTAATACGGATATCTCAACAAACACTTCAATCACAGCAGAGGAAGTGTGAATGGCTTATTCCTGAATGGTTTATTTTTAGTCAGGTGCATTTGTAAGTCAGACAGATGGTGAGAATCTGGACGTCTTTTTCTTTTTGATAAATAAAAAGTATGGTTGTAGAACGCCTCTGTTCTACTTAGACACTAACTGAAGAGTATAAGAACACATATCTGAATCTATGTAATGGTGAATATATAAGAAAGTTCTATAGTAAGATTTGGCTTACTTAATGTGAATTTCAGAGATGCACCATTTAAAATTGTGTCTTAAGAGATGCATCTCTTAAAGTTGCCTCCACAGGAGTTCTAAACAGTAGTTTTAAAACAACAAGTTTAGAAAACCCATTTATTCAATTTTTAACAGTTAAACCTAAGAGTAATTTTTTTCCCCGGAAGTCTATATTATCCAAACTAATGATCTGATTTTAATGATAATACAATGATAAATTATCCAAGCAAAGGGAGGCAGAGAGGTGATGTAATAATTCTTTAATTGTGTAATACATAAAAATGGACTATGCTTCCTCATTGTGATTCACTTTGTCACTCCCTGAAGCAATGTAATCTTTCCCAAGATGTAAGACCTGGTGCCAAATCATGTCACTGCCCAGTCTAGATATTATCCCACTCTCATTCTTCGTGCAGCTTTGCTGGAAGAATGTATTCATGTTGACCACAGTCTTTGTTATGTCTTCCTCCCCTCTCCTCTCCTGGTTTCTACGATATTGCACTTTGTTGGATTTCCTTCCAAATCTCTTTATGTGTTCTAACCCAATAATACCTTCTCACACCCAACTCTGGAAAATACTGAGGCTCTACACTCATGATGTGGATGGATCTCTCACTCTACTTTCTTGCCCCGTTAGCGCAGCACCATCTACATGTCTCTCTTGTGAGGGCAGGTAAGTGATCATTAATGTCACTCTTGCCACTAGATTGCATGATTGATATTAGAAGTTGATCACGGGGCTTTCCTGCTGAGCTGAGCTGTGGACTAAAAATCTTTTTCAATCTGAGGCTCAAGGTAGACACAACTAGTAAATTGAGGTTGAGAAAGAACAAACCGAGTTCCCATTCCAGATTATTTTTGCACAGAAAATTCTCAATTATCTCCAGTCACTTATTCACAACTCTTCTCTCCTTGAATGTAACTGTGACTTTTCAAATTTAAAATGAAAACATTTAAACAATTATTTTCCTTATTAAATATGTTTCCCTTTACAAATACCCTACTTGTGTCTAAATTAACACTTCTTTTCCTCTCAGTTTCCAGGCCCAAATCCTTTGTCTTATTATTTCATGTTTCTTCTAAGTTATATACTCCAAGTCTATTCTGTTACTAAGTCTTTTTACTCACTTTAATGTGCCTTAAGGGTTCTTGATTTACACTACCTCTTTCATAGTCCTACTTCTTTATTTGGATTATAAGGGTCTCTACTTACAGTAGAGACAAATTCCACTAAAAGTGTGAAACCATAAGCCCTTATGGTACATCTACTTTATAAAGTTAGAAAGATAGTGATTTTACAAAGTCCTCCCTACTTAATTCCCCTCTGTAGAATTCTGGGAGGCAAAACTGCCTTCACCAAGTCCAGAGTGACTTCTGGCATTTATTTCCAATTTCCAGTGTTGGATTATACCAGAGAGAACATGGGGACATGCAGCAGTATGATCTGTTACCTAACACAGCTACTGACCAAAGTCAGTAGGAGAATTTACGAGGCACTGCTACCCAGGAGCCCCTTTTCAGTGTCCAAACTCAAACTAGTCTTTTATACATAGGTAAGAGTCTTCCTCTTCATGAAACTGTTCCTTACTGACAGCCCAATTTCTTCCCAAACATGGTTAAGAACTATCCCCCAAGATAAGGCTAACCCCAGGATGTACTGTTTCACCTCAACTTTCTATTGACTTCATTTACATATTTTTATTATAATTATGTTCTCAAAATATAAAGAATTAATTGCCACAGAAAATGAGAGTGATGTACTATAAAATATTGAACAAGATTTTACTCACCTGGTCAGATTCCCACTACCTTCTTGGATTCCCTCAGTCTCAGAATGAATAATAAGAGCTGTTCCATAGTTCTGCTAGTTTTATCTTCTCACTTTGCTCACTGTCCTCCAGGTCTGGTTACTGTGCACTGCTTTTCCCAAATCTCTTTTTTACGATTTCTATTTTCATGGGCATCACAATCTGATTTAGAAGAAGGCTTCCCCCTTCTTCTAAATCATAGCTCCGCATTTTGATCAATACTTCCAACACAATAGCTCTCTGATAATCATGTGTCTTTCTACTTTTTGCTCCTATCAAAAGAAGCTTAAAAGTAATCTTTTCCCACCATGTGTGATTTTTGTTCTCCTTTTATTTCCTATATCTAGATTTCTCCAATAGAAACCTAATAGAGGAATGATATTTCATTATGATAAATATATAAACTTTATAAAAAAATCAACTAAGCTATTTTTTCTTTAAAAGAGTAATAATATCTTAACAAAGCCTAATTGTTGTTACCTTGAAAAACAAATAAACTATCATTTCTATAAGTCAGAAAAGGCGAGAAGAGACGATATTGTGTGGTTGAAACCAATACATTCAGAAGCAATAGTTTTTATCACCATAGAGAGTTTGACAGGTTTATTCCATCTTCCCAATGTAATTTTCCATTTTCAAAGCATTTTTATTTTGTTGCTAATGAGTTGCTTCCTCCAAATTTTAGCTTCATTGTCACATGGCTATCTGAAAGGTTTAAAGGCAACTTAACTTATATTCTTGTCATTCATCAATCACACTCTGAACTGTCAAGAGTAAGTTCTGACTAGATAGAAATAGAAGCAAAATGTAACTCAGGCAGTTTTTGATTGTCATGTGTAATTAGAATTGTACACTCTCTGCTCAATGGACATTCAGAATTTAAGTGCCCAAATGCCACAATCCTTATGTGCCATCTATTAAGTGCAAGTTATTTACTCTCAGATGGTGACTCAAGAGGATTCTTCTCTGTGTGTCTATGTATCTGAATAAAGAATCATTTGTGTTGTTTTACCCAGAGGGATCTGTTTAGAATAGCTATCCAAGTTCAAGTTCAAACAACTGATAAGTCACAGAACCTTAATAGATGCTTTGAATGCCATGTCTTCTTTCAATTATTTTACTTATCTACCTTTGCAATTCAACTTATCTCACATTGATGCATAGCATATACTTTTAACTGGTGTCCAACAGTATACCTATTACTGATATACTTTATGCCCTGATTTCATTTTTCAGTACCAAATCCTTCTGAATAAACAAACTTATCATGTCCTTTTCGTTTCTGTGAGACAGAAAGGATTAAAGCAATTAAATACCATTTATTATTTACCATGTGTCATCAACTAGATACTTTCACGTGCAGTAACTAAGCAAGCTACTCTTAACAGTAACCCTATACAATAAATAGAGACTTTTCTACAATTTATAGAGGAGAAAACTACACTATAGAGTAGTTAAGTATTTGGTGCACAATTAAAATCTTCTCTCAGCCGCCTCCATATTCTGTCTACCTCGGTAAAGAGGAGGAAATTATCTCCTATTCCTATCCATGACCACAGTATCATTCTTCCCCTTGTCTATGACATGATTCCTCTGGAAGTGAAAGATAGCTTATGGTATGGATAAAGTAAATTTAAAGAAAAACTTCTACATTCTAGCTAGGATTCAGCAACATTTATCTACTGTTACTATTTACTCATTTATCTCAGATTTATTGACACCTTTGGTGTGCCAGGAATATCATTAGGCACTATAAGAAATGTAAGTCTGAAAAATACCTGCTCCCTTATTTCAGGAGCTTAGAGTCAGGTGGGGGTGATAAAATATACAGGAATCTGAGATGTTACTGAGACAGAGCAGGGAGAAACAATAAATACTATGCAAATGATGTTTAGTGCTTTAGAAACACCAATTTAGAAAGGCTAACTTTGGAGTTTTTTTAGAAACCTTAGTAAAAGAGTTCTCATTTCAGCATGGCCTTCGGAGAAACAGGGTTGAGGGATAGCTTCATAAATTGGTCTCTAATTCGTTCCTTTAAAATGTGAGGTTGTGCATTTGCTAAACTTGATTTCCCTTTGGAACACCAGACTTTAAACTCTCACCTGTGTTCATGTACTAGCAAAACAAAACACTCTAAATCATTTTTTCCCCTTTATCTATGTCTTAACATATCAAAATGATCAAAGAGAACTAATCATCTAAATAGGTGGTTGACAACTTGGGTAGAGCCTTTCACTAAGAGCACATATAATGATTGAGTAGACAAAAATATACTTGATTTAGTAAAGCAAATCTGAGTGAGCTTAGTTAGCAAATCACTAGGTATTTGAATATTTATTTAGAAAGACACTTCTCCTCCAGGAAGAAAGAAAACCCCAAACTAGACTGCTTTCTCTTGCATTGCCTCTCTTTACCAAAAGTATTATGGAACAGTGTTTGGTAGTTACTTATCAAGGAAAGCGCAACCTAGGAAGATTTAGTTATTTGATTACAATATTTAACATATTTTTCATCTATCTACTATTTGTAGAAAAATGTGTCAGACACTATGGAAATATTCTTGTGAATCAGATATTCTATCTGCACATGAAAAATTTAATTCTGTTAGTGGATCTTAAGATCCCCATGACTATGTTCAGTTCAGGGCTAGACAGGTGTATACAGGAGTACAAATATATAAACAATGAACAACGAAAGCACAAAATATAGAAACATTTAAAACTGGCTGGAAGAATGAACATTTAAGCTGGGAATTAAAAAATAGATATGATTTGTGTGTGTGTGTGTCTGTGTGTGTGTGCAAGGTGTGTATGTGGTGGGGCAAAGATAAGTCTCAGGGAGGGTGGAAAACAGACTTTGTAAACTTAAAGCATACAGGGGACCTCTCCCCTTTATGTTAAAGATAGGAAGTGCAGCACATAGTTAAGAAAATGGAAATAGTCTGTTCTGGCTAAAGCCCTGCTCCTCAAATCGTAGAACTGGCAAATTTGTTAAACTGAAGATTCCTGGTCTCTAGGCCTCTAATGTCTGAGTTTATAGGCTTAAAATGAGACCCAAGAATTTGCATTTTTGACAAGTCTCCCAGTCTCTCTACATACCATGCTTTAAGAAAGAAGAGGCTAACTCACAGTGATTCCAACCCTATCTATTAGAATAATCTAGGGGCGAATTTTTTATTTATTTTTATTTTATTTTAGTTCCATAGATTTATGGGGAACAGGTGGTGTTTGGTTACATGAGTAAGTTCTTTAGTGGTGATTTCTGAGATTTTGCTGCACCCATCACCCAAAAAGCCACTTCCCAGTCTTACTTAATAAGTCTGGAATGGAACCCAGGTGTATATTTTTGTTACAACCTCTCCAGGTGATTGTAAGTGTAGCCAGGAGTTGAACTGCTAGAGGGTGAGTGGTGGGGAGGAGAGGGAAAGAAGAAAAAAGTAAGTTGGAACCAGTTCGTGGAGAACTTTGATAGCATGCTCAGAGGTTTGAATTTTACTCTGTGGGTAATAGAGAATCACGAGAATTTCTCGAGTGATTGTAATCGTAACTGTGTTTAGGAAGTTGTCTGTGAAGTGCAGAGGAATTGGAGATGAGAAATGCTAGAGGCACCCAGAGCCCTTTTAAGAACTCTGCAGTTGGAAAGTGAGCCCTCTTATTTTCTGTCAATTTAATAGTAAACTGGTTCAACTTTGCTAAAAACCAAAATTTGCAAATGTAAATCATAAGCTTAGAAATCTACTCTTTGATTAATTAATGCCTCTTCTATATCCTATGGTAAATAAATAATGAGGTTCAAGTTGAGGCTAAGTTAGGAAAAAATTTTAAAAAAAGAAAATTACTGACAAGCATTTGAGATATAAAGATGGTTTTTATAGAAAAAAGAGAACTTTGAAAATAATATATGTATTAATCAACAACTACTTTGATGCCCTTGAAATTAATTTTGAAGAATATTTCAAGGGAAGAAAAAATATTCACTGAAACAAATAGTATAATATACAAAATTATATGTATTTAAAAATACAATTGGGATCTGATGTGATTTGGCTGTATGCCCCCACCGAAATCTCATCTGGAAGTATAGGGATCTGGTGGGAGGTGATTGGGTAATGGGCAGTTGCCCTCACGCTGCTCTCGTGGTAGCGAGGGAGTTCTCAGGAAAGCTGATGGCTTTAAAAATGTCGGGATCTCCTGTGCTCTCTCCCTCCTGCCGCCTGTATGGAAGAAATCTTGCTTCCTCTTCACTCGAAGTTTCCTGAGTCTCCTCAGCCATGCGGAACTGTGAGTCAATTAAACCTCTTTGGTTTATAAATTACCCAGTTTCAGGTAGTGTCTTTATAACAGTTTAAAAATGAACTAATACAGGATCCCAATTTCTTTGTTCAGGCACAAACTTTTTTTTCTGTTTTGTTTTTAAATCAGTAAAAGAAACTGGGTCCTAGAAGCTACAGTGGTCTAAGCAGCAGCAAGTTTGTGGATTCATTTTTGTTTGTTTTTGTTGAAATATGTTAAAATTATCACCCTGCTGGTACACCTCATTTGCTTGAAATTCTGTACCACACTAATTGTGGTAGTTACCCCTCATATCAGGGAGAAGAAAAAACTCTAGAATGTAATTTTCACTGAGATCTAACCAAACGTTGTTAAGTGGATTGGGACAAGATTATAAATGACAGGAAAAATAATGTTTGACATTTGTTCATCAACTTTAAGAAAATGGTTTGCCTATACAAATTTTTGTGATTTTTAAAAAATATACATTTTTATTGCACTTTAGATTCTGGGGTACATGTGCAGATCATGCAGGATTGTTGCATAGGTGCATAGATGGCAATGTGGTTTGCTGCCTCCATCTCTCCCCCCGCCCCCCCACCCCCCCGTCACCTGTATCTGGCATTTCTCCCCATGTTATACCTCCCCAACCTCCTTACCCCCGCTGTCCCTCCCTTAGTCCCCTCTAACAGACCCCAGTGTGTGATGCTCCCCTCCCTGTGTCCATGTGTTCTCATTATTCAACACCCGCCTATGAGTGAGAACATGTGGTGTTTGATTTTCTGTTTTT
>PVKP010014299.1:0-53156 GCA_004027715.1 Plecturocebus donacophilus | reverse complement strand
CTGAGGACGGCCTGCTCAGCCCATCACAGCCACCACTAACATCAGTATGGACAGCATGAGTCCCAGGAGGTTGTCTCAACCCTGCTACTGCCCTCACCCACACCATGCCAATGTCCAGAGACCAGAAAATCTGCTCACCTTCCTTCCCCACTGCTGCCATTTGTGGCACTTGAACAAATCACCTGGAGGCCAAGAATTGGCCTGCTTGGACCAGATAATACTAATGTCAGCGTACACCACCCCAGAACCCAAGAACAGTCCATCACTTCTGCCACTAAAGCCCAAAGACTGGCCTGCTTGGCATCCCAGACTCCAGCAAAACTTTACCACAGCCTCCACAAACCACCCCACTCAAAGCTATCAAAGAAATCATAGACACCACTGACACTGTTTATAACTGAAGAAATCACACAGAGACGGCACTACTGCACATATCCAGAATCAAAACCAAAGTCCGCTACTCAACCAACACCACAGATAGAGCTTCAGCAAAAAGGCCTCTCCTATGAAAGCACGTGTAACCAATTGCAAGAAGTGACAGTTACACCAGATACACAGATATCAATGTAAAAAGAAACATGAAAAAGCAAGGAAATATGACATCTCTAAAGGAACACAATAATTCTCTAGGAATGGAATTCAGTGAAAAAGACATTTATAAGATCCCGGATAAAGAATGCAAAATACTGATATTAAATAAGCTTATTGCCAGGCATGGTGGCTCATACCTGTAATCCCAGCACTTTGGAAGGCTGAGGTGGGCAGATCACGTAAGGACAGGAGTTTGAAACCAGGCTGGCCAACAAGATAAAACCCCATCTCAACTAAAAATACAAAAATTAGCTGGGCATGGTGGTGGAAACCTGTAATCCCAACTACCAGGAAGGCTGAGGCAGGAGAATTGCTTGAACCCAAGAGGTGTAGATTGTGACGAGCCAAGATTATACCATTGCACTGCAGCCTGGGTGATAAGAGCAAAGCTCTGTCTCAAAAAAAAAAAAAAAAAAACTCATTGAGATAAAAGGAAACTCAGAAAAACAATACAAAGATATCAAGACAAACAATTCAGAATGTAAGTGAGAAATTCACCAAAGATAGGTATCATTAAAAAAGAACCAAAAAGAAATTCTGAAACTGAAGAATTCATTGAATGAAGTACAGAATACATTCAAAGCCTTCAACAACAGACTAGATCAAACAAAAGAAAGAATCTCAGAATTTAAAGACAGGTCTTTTGAAATAACCCAGTCAGACAAAAATTAAAAAGAATAAAAATGAGTAAAGGCTTATACAACATACATGACACCATAAAGCAACCAAATATTCCAATTTTCAGTCCCCCAAAATGTGAAAAGAGTTAGAAAATCTATTTAATGACATAATAGATGAAAAATTCCCAAGTCTAGCAAGAGATATAGATATATACAGGAGGCTCAGAGATCACCAGATAGATACAATTCGAAAAGATCTCTCTATAGCACATTATAGTTAAATTTTCAAAAGTCAAAGAAAAATTCTAAAAACAGCAAGAGAAAGCATACAGTTACCTATAAAGGAGCCCCCATAAGACCAACAGTGAATTTCCCAGCAGAAACCTGATAGGCCAGGAGATAATGGGATAATATATTCAAAGTCCTGAAGAAAAAAAAGCATTCAACCAAGGCTATTCTTCCTAGCAAAGTTATCCTTCATAAATAAAGGAGAAATAAAGTCTTTCCCAAACAAGCAAAGGCTGAGGGAATTTGTCACCACTGAAGGGGCCCTACAAGAAATGCTCAAGGGAGTCATATACCCAGATGTAAAAGAATACTCTCAACCATTATGAAAACACATGAAAATATAAAAACCACTGGTAGAGGAAACATATAAACAAGGAAAAGAAAAGACTCAAATGTTATCATTAATCACAAAACCACAAAGATGAACAATAAGAGAAATAAAAGAACAAAGGGTACACAAAGCAGCCAGAAATCTATCAATAAAATGACAGGAATAAGCTCTCACATATTGATAATAACAGTGAATGTAAATGGATTAAACTTTCCACTTAAAAGATATAGACTGGCTAACTAGATTAAAAAACAGGACCTAACCAGATGCTGCCTACAAGAAATATTTCACCTATAAAGACACATAAAAACTGCAAGTAAAAGGACTGAAAGATATGTTCTGTGCAAACAAAAACCAAAAGTGAGCACCAGCTATATTTACATCAGAAAAAACAGACTTTAAAACAGTGAAAGAGATAAAGAAGGTCATTACTTATTGACAAATGAGTCAATTCAGGAAGAGGATATAATAACTCTAATAATTATATCCACCCAACACTGGAGCACCCAGGTTTATACAGCAAATATTAATAGGTCTAAAAAGAAAACCAGACTCTAATATAATAATAGTTGAGGAATTCGACACCCCACTCTCAGCGTTAGATAGATCATCAAGACATAAAATTAACAAAGAGACATTGGATTTAAACTGTACATTAGACCAAATGGACCTAACAGTCATTTACAGAACATTTCATTCAAGAACTACAGAATACACATTCTTCTCACCAGCACGTGGAACATTCTCCAGGATAGACTGTGTGGTAGGACACAAAACCAAGTCTCAATAATTGTTTTAAAATTGAAATTATGTCAAGTATCTTCTCAGACCACAGTGAAATAAAACTAGAAATAAATCACAAGAGAAACATTGGAAACTGTGGGAATACATGGAAATTAAAAAATATGCTTCTGAATGACCACTGGATCAAGGAAGAAATTAAGAAGGACACATAGACCAATGGACTAGAATAGAGACTCCAGAAATACATTCAACCACCTGACTTTTTACAAAGGCACCAAGAACATACATTGGAGAAAGGGTACCCTCTTCAATAAAACGGTGCTGAGGAAATTATCTACATGCAGAAGAATAAAGCTGGATCTGTATCTCTCAACATATATAAAAAAGCAACACATGATGAATTATAGATTTAAATCTAAGACCCTAAACTATAAAACTACTGGGAGAAAACAGGGGAAACACTTCATTCAGGACACTGGTCTAGGCAAAGATTTTATGGCTAAGACATCAAAAGCACAGACAACAAAACCAAATGGGACTATATTCCACTGAAAAGCTTCTGCGCAGCACGGGAAACAATAAAATGAAGAGACAACTCACAGAATGGGAACATATATTTGCAAACTATTCATCCAATGAAGGACTAATATTCAGAATATACAAGGAACTCAAACTACTCATGATTTAAATAATAACATACTAATAATCCTATTAAAAATTGGGCAAAGTTTTCTCAAAAGAAGACATACAAATGACCAACAAGTATATGAAAAAGTGTTCCACATCACTAATTATCAGGAAAATGCAAATCAAAACCACAATGAGATATTATCTTACACCAGTTAGAATGACTTTTAAGAGACAACAAATAACAGATGTTGACAAGAGAAAAGGGAACTCTTATACACTGCTGGTTGGAATAGAAATTAATACAGCCACTGTGGAAAACAGTATGGAGATTTCTCAAAAAAACTAAAAACAGAACTACAATAAAATCCAGCAATCTCACTACTGTGTACAAATCCAAAAGAAATCAGTATATCAAAGGGATACCAGTATATCAATATTTATCCAAAAAAAAAAGAAATCAGTATATCAAAGGGATACCTGCACTCACATTTATTGTAGCACTATTGACAATAGCAAAGATATTAAATTAACTGAATTCTTTATCAGTAGACACATAAAGAAAATATAATATATATATACACACAATGGAATAGTATTCATTCATAAAGAAAGAATGAAATCATGTCATTTGCAGCAACGTGGATGGACTGGAGGTCATTATGCTAAGTGAAATTAGCTAGGCACAGAAAGACAAATGCCACATATTCTCATTCTTATGTGGAAACTAAACAAGTTGATTTCTTGGCGGTAGGAACTAGAAAAATAAGTTACCAGAGGCTGGGAAGGGTGTGTGGATAGAAGTGTGGAGGAGAAAAGGTTGGTTGGATGGATGTAAACACAGTTAGAAGGTATGTATTCTAATGTTGAGTAGCTGAGTAGAATGGTAGAGTTAGCAACAATGCATTACGTATTTCGAAGTAGCTAAAAGAAAGGACCTGAAATGTTCCCAACACATAGAAATGATGAATACTCAAGGTAATGGATATCCTCACTTGACTGTTACACATTCTAGTGGATGTTACAAAATATCACATGTAACATATACATAATGTGTAAAATATTATGTATCAATTTTTAAAAACAAAATAATACCAAAATTCAAGACAATGCTTACCTCTACATTAAGAGAGGGGTAGGTGTGTACAGAGAGGACAGGATTAGAGGGGTACTAGGTGTCTTCAACTGTATTTGCAAAATACAAAGTTAATACATTTGGCATATTAGCCAAGAAATGGAAACACCCAACATGCCCAACAAGGAACAAATGGATTAAAATAATGTGGTGTGTGTACCTTTTCTTTATGTCATGTAATCCCTGGGTCTGGGAGGTAACAGAGCGTAGATATTCATGTAGCCCCCTCCAAGAAAACCTTTCTGTATGTAAGTTCCCCAATAAAATCACCCTGTAATGACAAAAATAATAATGTAATATATATATACAAATACAAATATAATGGAATACTATTCAGCCTTTAAAAAGCAGGAAATTCCATCATTTCCAGCAACATAGATGAACCTAAAGGACATTATGCTAAGTGAAATAAGCCAGGTACAAAGAGGCAAAGACCGTAAGATCTTACTTGTTTGTGGTTTTCTTAAAAAGTTGAACTCACAGAAGTAGAGAGTTGAAACATTAGTTACCAGAATCTTGGGGGAGACAGGAGAAGGGAAGATGTTGGTCAAAGCAGATGAAATTACAGTTAGAAGGGAAGAGTAAATTCTGGTAATCTCTACCGTACAACATGGTGACTACAAGTTAATAATAATGTGTATTTCAAAATAGCTAAAAGAGAGAATTTTTAATGTTCTCACCGTAAAGAAGTGATAAATATTTGCAGTGAGGGGTATGTTAATTAGCCTGATTGGATCATTCCATCATATATACATATAATGAAATATCACATTATTCCCCCTTAAATGTATACAATCATTATTTGTCTGTTAAAAATAAAACTTTAAAAAATGTATAATGTTAAAAGAAAAAATAAGATATAAAACCATTAATATATACCACATAATTATAACTATGTTATTAAATATATACCTATAAAAGACTGGAAAGAAATAAGATATTAAGAGTGGCTATCTTTAGTAGGAGCAATTACGGGTGGTTTTATTATCTTTTCCTTAATGGTATGGAATATGTTCCTTAATAATAAAAAAAATAGTCTTTTTAAAAATATTATTTAGTATCACTTTGCAGAGAAAGAACTAATTCAGATCAGCTTTTCTTCCTGGTTTATGTGAAAAAAATATTTTTTCAGAGTGTAGGTATATATATGTACTCTGGAAAAATATGTACTGATACTGACGTCATAAATAACGGTGATTACACAGACACAAGCCAAAGGAAACATTTCACTTAAAGAATTCTTTAAGGCATAAGAATTTTTTTGTCTGCTTCCATCAAGCGTCCCTGGTGCAGGAAGTCCAGAAGGTCACTAAATAACCATTACCAAACGAACCAATTATGGTGTTTTATCTGTGTTTACAAATAACAACAAATACGGTAATATGTGAGTTGTCCCTTATCTCTCTCACCTGTGTTCCCCATAACTTTCTCCTCTGATTATTTTGTTTAGTTCTTTCCCTGTACTCACAGTATATCATCTCATGAAATATGAGATGATCACAGACCAACATCCCTTAAATCAAAATGTATTGAAGGTTGAGAGACCACTGGCAGAGCAAAGCTGTGATTTACAGTGACTTGATTCATTGAGATGGTATGATGGAGTCTAAGTTCAATCAGATATTTCACAAGGGGCCTGATCCACTGAGCAGTTTCTTGGGCTCATGGACATGGATACAAAGGACGATTGTGTAATCTTGACAAGCAGCAGATTGTCAAGATGGAGTGTAATGACACCTGGAAGCCGGCACCTATTTATGAAAAGCCATTAAAGGAAAGGAAAGTCAGGAAATAGACCCAAAGAGCGTCCCAAAAGTTACAATGTGAGCATATTCTGTTTGTATCTTAATGAGAAAAAGCCAGAGACACTCAGACCACAGGAGATAATCAGAGCTCAAAATCATGTTCTGTGCATGTGATATAATCAATAATTTGGGAACTTGAAAATTATATCTTGAATATGTGCTTTTATTGTGATCTATCAATCCAAGGCAATGTGCAGAATTAATATGCGTTAATAATCAAGACTTTAGCTTCCTTTTAAAATAAATGTTTGAAAAAGTAGAAAGGCAAATATTTAGTGAGAAATGAGAAGACCAAATCCCTGATGCTAATAGGAAGTCAGCCCTTTCTCTAAAACTCAAACAACAGGTTTACAGATATGAATAGTTGTCTCAGGTCCACTTCCATAAGCCAGAAGGGAAACTGGTATAGTAAAGCTATTAAATGGAAAGATACCTCTCACAGGTATCACTCAAGTTAGCTGATGATGATAGTAATCATCATATGCAAAGCAAAATGGGCTTAGATTTTGAAGACCTGTATTCAAATCCTAGCTCCATGTAAAAAAAAAGGTAATTCTTTTCCTACTTAATAAGGTTTTAGTAAGGAAGAAATGAGATAATAAATTATGAAATGATTTTTAAACACTGAAGCAATAATACCTTACCTGTATTGACAACTCACTATAAACCAAACATTGTTCAGCTTAGTCTTTATCACAATGCTGAGATGAAAAATGTTATCTTCTTTTTACCTAATAGTAATGTAAGGCACAGGGGATGAAGTGACTTTCTTACAGCTAGAAAGTACCAAAGCTTGAATTTGAATCAGACAATTTCACTCCAGAATAGGGACTTGATATACTGCTTTTCTGTGTTTTATTTTTATATTACTATTTTTAGGACCTTGTGGATCCTAAGTAAAATTAGAAATATACATGCTTGGGATTGCCCAAAAATGACCTTGGGAACTCCCTCTGTCCAATATGGTAGCCACTATTGATGTGGGACAACTGAGCCCCTGAAATGTGGCTGGTGCAAAGAACTGAATTTTTTAATTTAAATTTAACTTGTTAAAGTAAATTTAACTTGTTAAAGTTAAAAACTGATACTCAGTTCAGTTATTGGAAAACATTGAAGTATACTTGGAACAACCTGGGTATGAATATTGAGTTTTTAACCATACATTTTATGAAGTCTAAATACAGATCACATATTCTGGATGAAATTTTAGCATGCAAATTGAGATGTGCTGTAAGTGTAAAATATACACTTAATTTCAAAGACTTGGTATTAAAAAATAATGTAAAACATCTCAATAACAATTTTTATATTGATTACATGAAACAATAATATTTTGGATATAGTGATTCAAAGAAAATATATTATTAAAATTTACCTGGTTACCTGGTTTTTATTACTTTTTTAATGTAATTACTAAAATATTCAAAATTACATAGGTGGTTCATATTATACTCCTGTTAAACAGCACTGGCCTGGACAAAAAGTCAGCTGGAATTGAGAGCTCTGCCTTCTGGCAGGATGAGCTGAACTGGATCTCAGCCTTCAGACCTTGACTGTAAATTTCTGTGGACCCAAGGTCCCCAGGAACAGGGCAATTGGCTTTTCCAGACAACTGGCCGTGAAAGTCCTATAGTCTGTTAGTATCTGTATTAGTCTGTTCTTACACTGCTAATTAAGAGTGGCCCAAGACTAGGCAATTTATAAAGGAAAGAGGTTTAATTTATTCACAGTTCCACATGGCTGGGGAGGCCTCAGGAACTTATAATCATGGTGGAGGTGAAGGGGAAGCAAACATGTCCTTCTTTACATGGTGGCAGGAGAGAGAAGTGCAAAGCAAAGAGGGAAAAGCCATTATAAAACCATCAGATCTCATGAGAATTCAACCACTATCATGAGAACAGCATGAGGGTAACCGTCTCCATGATTCAATTACCTCCCATCAGGTCCCTCCTCCCCCAACACATTGGGATTACAATTCAGGTTACAATTCAAGATGAGATTTGGGTGGGGACACAGAGTCAGACCACATCAGTATCTACCCTCTTTAATACTTTTTCTTAAGATGAGAGATCAACATGGAAGCAGGTTCTGCTCCCAGAATGTGTACCCACAGTGTGTCCAACACAATGTCCTACAGCCAGCACATCTTGCTGTGGACATGATGAATATTACATCTGACTGAAACTTGCTTTGTTTCCCTAATAAAGCCTTTTCTTTATAAAGCAGAACTATAGGATTTGCCTGGGCTTAAGACAGATCATGATCCCTAAAGGACCCACCTTGCACAACAGTGGCTCCTGGGAATACTTGAGAAGAATAATCCTAGGAAAAGCCTGAACGTTCTACTAGTAGGAAGGTAGATACTCAAAGAGCCCTGAGATTTGTGATCTTATTGTTAACGTAACACATGGTTACTTAACACAGGAGAAGCCAAGGATGTACTGGGAACATCTGTAACCAGTGTTAGTCCCTTGAGTCACATTATCCCATAAAGACATAAGTGGTTGCAAAGCAAAGTTCTTGAACTAACACATACAGTGCATTTAACCAAGAACAAAGCAGAAACACAATCGTACTTAAATACTCCAGGGACAGAAAATTCCTTTCCATTAGTATAGACAGAGCTATCGATGAGAAAATTGACCTCCATATAATGCTAATTAAATGAGAGCATGCAAATATATGCCAGGACATAGAATAGATATTAGGATCCTAATGTGAAGTCATACTGAAAGCATTGCCTTTCTCATTGTGTGATTCAGATCTCAGCCACCTAATCCATGAAATGATGATAATACTCCTTATTTGGGTATTGAGAGCCCCCATATATTTTAATTGCCTAGACAGTGTGTGACACATAGTGGAAACTCTAAATATTACTGTCCTCCCTTTGAGATAGAAAGTAGAGTAAAAAATACCTCCTTCCCTAAAAGAGATAACACTATAGCAGAAGGGGGGCCCACAAAGGACTGTTCTGAACTACTTCTGATAGTGCTGCCTAACTGAGTACCTCCATGTGTCAGGGAGGAAGGAACTGCTAGCTCTGCGTGGGTGTGTGAATGCAGGACAACCAGAAAACAGACATTCGGAGGTCAGAGGGGCTGAAATCTGACACCAAAGTGGCGCAAAATTGAACTAATATGAACCTGTCCCAAAACAGAAAATAGAAATGGCTTCCTTGAAAATAAAATTGCTTTCAGCCTATTTTCTTGTCATTTGCCTTTCTCATAAATGTTTAACACAGAAAAACCCATTATTTGGGGTATTTAATGAGCTGTGGTCCACATAATAACAATTTAAAACTAAATATATTTGTGCTTTACTCGAATTCTAGATCTTTTTAAAATAGAAGTATGTCTTCTCCCTTATATTTTACAACAAGGCAGTCTTTTTTTTTTTCTATTCTAGCTCAAAATGTCAAATTTTTCCACGCTGCCTGCTTGATTCCCACTATCACTGCCTAGTTCAGGCATTTTTACGTCTCCTACAAGTTGTCATTGTGAATGGGCCTTGCCTCAGTCAGTTTGTTGCTATAACAAATTATCATAAACTGGGTGGCGTAAACATTTATTTCTCCTAGTTCTGGAGGCTCCGAAGTTCAAGATCAAAATGCTAGTAGATCTGATATCTGGTGAGGGCCCTCTTCCTGGCTTATAGATGGACACTTTTCTGCTATGTCTTCACCTAGTAGAAAAGGGAAGCAAGCTCACTGACTGCGTCTCTTCTTACGAAAACAATAATCCCATCGTTAAGTCTCCACCTTCATGACCTAATTACCTCCCAAAGGCTCCATCTCCTAATGCCATCCCATTGAAAGTTAGGCCTTCTACATATGAATGTGGGGGTTCACAAATGTGACATGGTAAAAAGCCCCATAAGCCTGCATACCTCAACGATACCTCGGCTTTCTGTAATCCAAATGTAACAGGTAAGCAGTCCAAACCCACGCCATCTTGGCCCCTGCGACTTGTAATTTCCACCCTACCCAGACAATGTGTAAACAAGTGCTTATCTTGACTTTTGTGAACTGCTTAAGTAACAACCAGAATGTCAAAAGTTCCCTGGCCCTCAGAATGTCCGGAGCCCCTCACCCTCATCTCCGCTCAGGAGGTGATTTACAGAATCCACTGGCCCTCGGAATGTCTGAAGCCCCTCACCCCCACCCCCGCCCCTCACCCTCACTCCTGAGGTGGTTGTACGGGTATAAAAGGTCTTGACACCCTCCTTTTGGGGCCACGAGTTGGAGAGATGTGAGTCCTCTGTGGCTGCCAGCAATAAAGACCCTGCAATTTTGCCTACTTTTGTCTTGGTGTTGACTTTCTATGTTCACTCCACTACAACACAACGATGCACTCCACAACAGGTATCATTCTCCCTGATTTCTCCTCACTCCAATCCTTCTTCCACACTGTGGCCACAATCTTTATGAATCTCGCAATCTGAATCTGCACGGATGTGTGAATGTCACACACTTTCACACCAGCAGCAGCTCCCTATTTGCACAAGATATGCCACATTACTTTAAAGGCATGGAGATTTCAAGACCCAGCTCTACCTAACTTGCTGCCCTGTCTTTTGGGTAACCCCAGCCTGAAGCACTCCATATTTCAGAATGATGGGTACCTGCATTAGTCTGTTTTTATGTTGCTGATAAGACATACCCAAGACTGGGCAATTTACAAAAAAAAGAAAAAGAGGTTTATTGGACTTACAGTTCCACATGGCTGGGAGGCCTCACAATTATGTCAGAAGGCGAGGAGAAGCAAGTCACATCTTGCTTGAATGGCAGCAGGCGGAGAGAGCTTGTGCAGAAAAGCTTCCATTTTTAAAACCATCAGATCTCATGAGACCCATTCACTATCACAAGAACAGCACAGGAAAGAACTGCCCCCATGGTTCAATTACCTCATACCAGGTCCCTCCCACAACACATGGGAATTCAAAATGAGATTTAGATGAGGGACACAGCCAAATCATATCATTCCACCCCTGGCCCCTCCAAATTTCATGTCCTCACATTTCAAAAGCAATCATGCCTTCCCAACAATCCCCTAGAGTCTTAATTCATTTCAGCACTAACTTGGAAGTCCACAGTCCAAAGTCTCATCCACGACAAGGCAAGTCCCTTCCACCTAAGAGCATGTAAAATCAAAAGCAATTTAGTTACTTCCTAGATACAATGGAGGTACAGGTATCGGATAAATACAGCCATTCCAAATGGGAGAAATTGCCCCAAACAAAGGGGCTACAGGCCTCATGCAAGTCCAAAATCCAGAAGGACAGGCAAATCTTAAAGCTCCAAAATGATCTCCTTTGACTCCACATCTCATATTGAGGTCACACTGATGCAAGAGGTAGGTTCTCATGGTCTTGGGTGGCTCCATCCCTGTGGCTTTGCAGGGTACAACCTCCTTCCTGGCTGCTTTCGCAGGCTGGTATTGAGTGTCTGTGGCTTTTCCGGGTGCACAGTGTAAGCCATCAGTGGATCTACCATTCTGAGGTCTGGAGGATGGTTGCCCTCTTCTCACAGCTCCACTAGGCAGTGCCCCAGTAGGGACTCTGTGTGGGGACTGATCCCACATTTCCCTTCCACATTGCCTTAGCAGAGGTTCTTCATGAGAGCCCCATCCCTGCATCAAACTTCTGCCTGGACATCCCAGCGTTTCTATACTTCCTCTGAAATCTAGGCAGAGGTTCCCAAACCTCAATTATGAAGTCCTGTGTAATTTCAGGCTCAACACCATGCGAAAGCTGCCAAGGCTTGGGGCTTGCACGCTCTGAAGCCATGGCCCAAGCTGTACCTTGGCCTCTTTTAGTCATGGGGGGAGCAGTTCGGATGCAAGGCACAACTTCCCTAGACTGCACACAGCATGGGGACCCTGGGCCCAGCCCATGAAACCATTTATTCTTGGTAGGCCTCTGGGCCTGTGATGTCAGGGGCTGCTGTGAGGAATTCTGACATGCCCTGGAGATATTTTCCCCATTGTCTTGGGGATTAACATTCATAGGTAACATTCCTTGTTACTTATGCAAATTTCTGCAGCTGGCTTGAATTTCTCCTCAGAAAATGAGATTTTCTCTTCTATTGCACTGTGAGGCTAATTTTCCAGAATTTTATGCTCTGTTTCCCTTTTGAAACTGAATGCCTTTAATAGCACCCAAGTCACCTCTTGAATGCTTTGCTGCTTAGAAATTCCTCCACCAGATGCCCTAATTCATCTCTCTCAAGTTCAAAGTTCCACGAATCTCTAGGGCAGGGGCAAAATGCCACCAGTCTCTTTGGTAAAACATAACAAGAGTCACCTTGGCTCCAGTTCCCAACAAGTTCCTCATTGCCATCTGAGACCACCTCAGTCTGCACCTTATTGTTTATATCACTATCAGCATGTTTGTCAAAGCCATTCAACAAGTCTCTAGGAGGTTCCAAACTTTCCCACATGTTCCTGTTTTCTTTTGAGCCCTCCAAACTGTTCCAATCTCTGCCTGTGACCCAGTTCCAAAGTAACTTGCACATTTTCAGGTATCTTTTCAGTAGCACCCCACTTTACTTGTACCAGTTTACTGTATTAGTTCATTTTCTTGCTGCTGATAAAGACATACCTGAGACTGAGCAATTTGCAAAAGAAAGAGATTTATTGGATTTACAGTTCCACATGGCTGGGGAGGCCTCACAATCATGGCGGAAGGCAAGGAGGAGCAAGTCACATCTTACGTGGATGGCAGCAGGCAAAGAGGGCTTGTGCAAAGAAACTCCCATTTTTAAAACCATCAGATCTCATGAGACCCATTCACTGCCACAAGAACAGCATGGGAAAGACCTGACCCCATAATTCAACTAATTCTCACCAGGTCCCTCCCATAACACATGGGAATTCAAGATGAGATTTATAAGGAGACACAGCCAAACCACATCAGTATCACACCCTGCTGACCTCCCCTACACCCTTTCCTTTCTTCCCCACTCAGTCTTCAAATCCTCAGCTCAAAATGTCCTCATTCTTCAAAACCTTCACCCACTCACTTCCCCCTTCCCCAACACCCGGGCAGACTTTACCATATTTTTCTCAGTATTCACATAATACTTTCTTCATATCACCAACATTATTCTGGTCATGTCATATCATACAAAAACGAATTGTGTGCACATTATTTTTCTCCATTACAATGTGGACTTTTAGAGGGAAAGGATTTTTTTTTTCTTTTAATCCCCAAAGCGTCTTCAGTTTCTAAAATAGAGTGAATTCTCTATGAATATTTATAGGAAAGAAGGAGAAGATGAAAGAGAAGGAAAGAGTAGGGGAATGTTTGGCAATTGGGCTTAAAATCTAAAACGACTGGTTCTTAGCCTAGTTCCTAGAAATGCTGTTGCTGCACTGTGATCAGGAAAAACCCACATTGTTTTTCTGAGTATCACTCACCCCATCTCTGCAAAATAGAAATAATAATATTGTATCTTACTTCTCTGGGACTATTAAGAGAATAAATGAATTGAAAGAGTGGCTTCAAAATACCAATTTTGAATTGAGTCTGAAGTCATTCTATTTCTTTAAAAAAAATGTACTATTGAGAAAAGAAAAACTGGAAATCTTCTCTAAATATTTATTTTTTAAAAATGCTCTTTTGTTGAATAATGAGAGGAGATAAAACATGCCACAGTTCCAACTCTTCCACCTTTATTAATGAATTAAGTCACATCAAAATGCAATAAAAAGAGTATAAGAGACTCCTAAGAATCATTCACATTTTATCAGTCATTTTCCTTCCATAAAATGAGCATTTCTATTAAACTGATATTACATAAAAATGCAATTTTAATGTGTGGAGATTCTTTAAAATCATAAGACCACTTGGTAAAAGATAGGCTTAATACTGCTTTTCACTCCATAGAAATTGGAAATGAAATAAATTAGACATGTATGAAATCAGAAAATGCTAAACCAAAATAGCCACAGAATAAATCGTGCTCCAAATTTGGAAGTGTCAGGCGTCCAGCTCAAAGGCGCCAAGAGGTAAAAGTGCTAGGCTCTGCACCCGCTTTGACCATAGGAAACAGGAAATTGTTCATGAATAGAAAGTCCCCATGGGTTATGCAGGAAGGCACAGCCACAAGTGAAGGAGCAGTGTGTGACTAGGAAACAAGACAGGAGGAACTTGCCAACAAGGAACATACCGTGAGAAAGAGTCTTCATATGCAAAAAGCACAGGGAAGTCAAAAGGATGGTCATTCCAGAGGGAGATGGACTCTTCGCAGAATAGGAAAAGGGTGTATCTGGTAAAATTGTGTCCGTGTCAAGCTTTGATGTCACTTTCAAAACATGACTATGATAATGAGTAGAAAAGATTGCAATAAGCATTAAACTTCATTCATTGTAAATATTTTGGAACATAAATATTTATCCTGATAATTACTGAAGAATTTCAATATGAAAATAAAAAATATAGGTGAGAACACATAACCCAACAAACAAGAATCTTCCAAGGTATAAGCTGGGTACCTTAGAGTATGCATCACCTGTGTTGTTCCCTCAGAAGCAGGTAAGAAAATAATTTCTCTTACACCCAAAGTTTCCCAAGTTTACTTGATAAAAAACTAGGCCTCTCAAGGGTCCATGAGGTTAAGAGTCACTGCTAAGAGCCTTTTACAAACAGAAAGCATCGAGCTCCAGCTCAAAGCACTCAATGTACTTCAGAAATCTACAAGGCTACAAATCACTGTTATACTATGTCCCACTTGCCTTTTTCACCTCACTGCCAGATAGCAATACTGACAACATCTTACATTTGAAAAGCTGGTCCCAGTTCCCAAAGCACTTCACATGCATTAGCTCCTTTGATCTTCCACACCACTCTGTGCAGTAGGTAGGGCAGTTATTTTCCTAATGAAAATCCAAAAGCTCAGAGAAAGAAGGTCATACTCCCAGAAAGAGGCACATTTAAGATAAAAATCCAAGTTTTCTGGGTCCAAACCTGCTGTATGTCCCATTTCCATTATAAGGTGCGTAATAATCATGAGAATAGCTCGAGCCTCCCAGAAAGAGCAAAACCCTTAACAAAAGTGCTCCTAAATTTTTCCAGAGGCCCTTGGAGGAGTAGGTGCTGTGTTTTAATACTTGGAGGGGAAGAGACCAGGATGGGCTGAATTTCTCATGTGAAAGGCATTGGCAGCAGGCTCAGGCTGCAGATGGGCAGAGGGAGAGAACAGGGTGCAATGCTCCAAGTGGGGATTAAACATCAAAATCAGAAAGAGAACAGCTGTAGCCCCTTCACATTATAGTTTTAAAATTCCAAGCGTGTAAAGAGCCATAAAAATCACAAGTAGGCCCTGGATCATAACAGATGAATAAGGAAGGGATTTATAATCTTTAAACTGCAAGGAGAATGGCTTACATTTGTACCATTTCCTATTTTGATTACAATCATTGTCCTGAGAGCAGATTCATGTTGTGCCTTTTCTGATTCTTTCTGCAATCCATCACAAGGAGACAACGGAATGGTAACGTTGCTGTACATTCTTTGAAGATAATAAAGCCTATGTAACTTCCAACCTTCCCATTTGTTTTGCTTTTTGTTTTCTGGTTTTGCTTGTTTATCATAATTTGAGTGGGCAATCATTTCCTTTTGTGGCCTGTTAGCCACCTCATTAACCTGGAAGGGTGAGATGGTCTGGACAATTAGCTTCCAGAATATTAAAAAGGTTAAAGCCAAAAAGCCTGCTGCTGAGTGTTTTTCATAAACAAGCTCAGGTTCAAATGCTGATATCTTGTTCCATGTTCCTGGTCTATAATCATAAGAAACGACGCAAAGCAGGGCCCTTCCTGAATGGTTTTCAAATGGCATTCTTCTAATGCTTTCTGGCCACATGTACTTTATGTACCAATAACCCAAGGGACATTGCTACCACTCCCTTTCCTGCAATATCGTACTACAATAGAATGCTCTTTATTCCTTAGCAGGGATTTTTTTCAGCTCCATCTGTTTTCCTCTGTATATTAAAGGAACTTCTATCAAATTCATAAAGACCACCATAACAAACAAAAATCTTGATTTTTCTAGAAATCTTCTGCTCATGAAATGCAGTGTGAAGGTATCAAAGCTCATATGCAAAGAAACAATGTAAATATCTTGGACCCAATGCCCCTGGGCTCTAGTCTGGCTATTCACTGTAAGTGCCTACAGTGGGGCCACAGTGTGTGCCCTTATCTGTATTATTGTGCTATATACGCCAGCACCTGGAAAACCGTAGCTGCACCAGGGCAAGAGAAGTGAAAAAAGAAGACACAGATTATGTTATATTTTTAAAGTGTTATTCAAGTCCCACAAGTGGCTAGCTGTAAGGATAATATAAAAATCCAGGGATTTCAAAATTAAAAAGGAGACATGCACGTGTTCTTCTCTTTGTTAATCTTTTTCCTTTGGTCCAGTTGTACTGCTTATCCTTTTATACCACAGAAAATATAATAAGCATAAGAAATTGGTATGATGTTGACAACTGACCTGATCAAAGTATTGCACTCCTATACCCATCACTTATATTATCCTCTCTCTGCTCTGGGGTGACTGTATACATAGGTGACAAAACGAGGTAAATCCTATCATATGTGGCATTAGAGCATTTCTATACCGTGTTTCGTGATGGATGTGGTAGCCTCAGAAACTCCAGTTGGGTATATAAACAGTCTCTTGTTTGTTATTTTAATTATGGCCATTATGCAAATGTAAATGAAATGTGCACTCTGCTCTTCATCATTTGCATGTGGATTTAGCAAGCAACACTTGAAAAAAAAATGCCACCCAGTTCTTTTATAATCATTACTATTCTCAGACGGTAAATTAACTATTCCATTTATTCATTCATGTATTCCACAAATATTTACTGAACATATACTATGCATGAGGCAGTGTGAAAGGGTAACAATCACAGGATATACAAAAATGCCAAGGAGGTGGTGCTTGCTCTCAATAAGCATATGGTCTAATAAGAAGAGAAATATAAGAGTTAAATTACAGAACGATTTGTTTGTTGTCGTAAAATTCAAAAACAAATAAAATTCTATTCCAAGAGACCCAAGCAGACAAATTTAATACAGAAGATGTTAACTGAGTTGGATTTTAAAGGATAAGTAGGACATTTTCAAACGGAGAAAGCCCAGAGGAATCCCTGATCAAGGAAAGAGCAAAAGAGATGTATACAGAGGGAATGCAATTTTATTTCTGGCCTAAGCAAAATATAATTAAGTAAAGGATATCTACTTTTCATCGCCTCCCCAGCCCCTTCCCTAAATCACACAACACAGGCAGAACTCCAGTACAAATCATGTGGAGCTTTGCTTCTGTTCCTCTTTAGTGGTATGAACAAAGGTAAGATTTTGTTACTAATAAGCACAAAACAGCAACTCACATGCTCTTTTCACACTGTTATCGCCCTTGATCTCACCGGTCTTAGGAAGTAATCAAACCAAACTTGTTGAGTATTGCCAAGTAACTACGACTTACCCAGGTTAGTAATAAATGTTTAAACCAGGCCGGGTGCAGTGGCTCGCGTCTGTAATCCCAGCACTTTGGGAGGCCGAGACAGGTGGATCACCTGGGATCAGGAGTTCAAGACCAGCCTGGCCAACATGGTAAAACCCCGTCTCTACTAAAAATACAAAAATTAGCTGGGCGTGGTGGCATATTCCTGTAGTTCCAGCTACTCGGGAGGCTGAGGCGGGAGAATCGCTTGAACCCAGGAGGCAGAGGTTGCAGTGAGCCGAGATCACACCACTGCACTCCAGCCTGGGAGACAGAGGGAGACTCCATCTCAAAAGTAAAACAAAATAAACAATAAATAAATAAATGTTTAAGCCAGGGCACGAGACACTTTCAAAGGGGTCAGCCACAGTTTCAGGTCACAGGGTCCTCAGCTATAGTATTGCAGGAACTGGCTGAGAAAATGGCTCCTGCCTTCTTACACCTTATGAAAATCTCCAATTGTGGTTATGCCATGGGCCATAGAACAGAGCAATTTCTCAAGGAGTTGATTACTGCCATGGTAATTAAGTGATGTGGGGATCACATTTTCTAAGAACAAAATGAAAACACATGATCTGGCCGGGCACAGTGGCTCACGCCTATAATCCCAGCACTTTGGGAGGCCGAGGCGAGTGGATCACGAGGTCAAGAGATCGAGACCATCCTGCTCAACCTGGTGAAAGCCCGTCTCTACTAAAAATACAAAAATTAGCTGGCATGGTGGCACGCACCTGTAGTCCCAGCTAGTCAGGTGGCTGAGCAGGAGAATTGCTTGAACCCAGGAGGCGGAGGTTGCAGTGAGCCGAGATCGCACCATTGCACTCCAGCCTGGGTAACAAGAGCAAAACTCCGTCTCAAAAAAAAAAAAAAAAAAGAAAACACATGATCAGGTAAGAAGACCTAATATGTACATGCAAAAACATCTTGCCAAACTTTCAAGAGGGAAGGGTATAGCAACCATTTTCCCAAAGAGTATCTGCTCTCTATACTAGTTGCTATGGTTTGAATACCCCCTCCAAAACTCCTATGAACAGTTATTACCATTGTGATGGTATTAGGAGGTGGGACATTGAAGAGGTGATTAGGCCATGTGGCCCTCATGAATGCACTATTGCTTTTCCTTTGGGAAGGAATTAGTTATCTTGGGAGTTTAGTCCCCTTCTTCCCTCTGTCTTGTGTACTCACTTCTGCCTTCTGCCATGGGATAAGGCCCTTGCCAGATGCTTGTACCATGCTCTGGGACTTCCCAACCTTCAGAATCAGAAGCCAAAAAAATTTCTGTTCATTACAAATTACTCTGTCTGTAGTATTCTGTTACAGCAGCAGAAAACAAACTGAGACACATCAGTGCTGTCCAACAAAAATATAATGAGTCATTACAAAGGTGAATGAATCACATATGTAATTTTTAATTTTCATAACAACATTAAAAAAGTTGAAAAAAGGTAAAATTAATTTTGATATTATATTTTATTTAACCAAATCTATCCAAAATATTACATTTTTAAAATTTAAGCATAATTTTAAAGTATTAATGAGACATGAATAAATTGAATGTGTGCTTTTCATATACAGTACATCTCAATTTGAACTAGCCACATTGCAAGTGCCCAATAGTCACGTACATCCAGCAGCTGTGGGATCGGACAGCACAGCTCTATACCAAAACAACCATCTGTGTTCCTCCCTTCCCTGAACGTCTCTGCATTGGTAGTCATCTCCCAATAACCAGAGGGTTAGCCAGTGTTAATCAAGGCTCTGGCTCATAACGCATGATAAATCTTCTTTGTTCTCTCATGTATTCACTTAGCAAACACTGCTTCAGCAATTATTATTATGTGTCAAGTAATATGTTTCCTGTGGTAACACGAAATAAAGCTGCATCTCCGCTTTCACAGTCTAGTTGAGGAGAAACAAGTCAGACAATAATAATACAATGCCTTGAATTTTTTGACAGTGTGTACACAGGAGGCCTGAGAAGTCCAGAGGCAACTCAGCGAATGAATAGAGAAAAGACCGAACTGGAAAATCACTCACTGCAGGACTAATAAAAGTCCTCAAGGAGCTCAAGGTAGGCTGGGCGCGGTGGCTCATGCCTGTAATCCCAGCACGTTGGGAGGCCGAGGCAGGTGGATCACAAGGTCAGGAGTTCAAGACCAGCCTGGCCAACATGGCGAAACCCTCTCTAAAAAAAAAATACAAAAATTAGCTGGGCACGGTGGCACGCACCTGTAGTTGCAGCTACTGGGGAGGTTGAGGCAGGAGAATCGCTTCAACCTGGGCGGCGGAGCTTGCAGTGAGCTGAGATCGCACCATTGCACTCCAGCCCGGGTGACGGAGCGAGACTCCATCTCAAAAAAAAAAAACGAGAAACAGTTCACGGTAGAAGTTCTGTGGCTGTCTCGCAAAGTAATGGCCTATCTCAAGGGTAGACGAATTATGCCTGTCAGCCAAATTCAGCCCATTGCCAGTTTTTGTAAAGAAAGTTTCTTGTAACACAGTCACTCCATTGACTTACATACTGTCCGTAGCTGTTTTCCCACATTAGCAGGTTCAGTAATTGCCACAAAAACCCAAGGGCCTGCGAAGCCCAAAACATTTACTGTCTGACCCTTTATTGAACAAGTGCTGAGACTGTGAGATTTTCACTGTAGGAAATATTCAAGTAGAGGCTGGATCTATCCAGGACATAGAAGGAATATGTTCTTTAAAAGGGAGGATGGAAACCTTTAAAGTTCCCTCACTCTGGGCAGGTTTGTGATTATAGGCCTGCCTTTCTACGACAAAAACAAGTCACACTCCCTCATTTGTCTTTGACTGACAGCCCTATTAGGGGCAGCATTGCAAGTTGTAGAAAAGAAAATCATTCCCTATACAATCACGGTTTAGGTAATGCACCTGACTTCTTAAATACAGTTTACTGCCGCTCTAAATAATGAAGAAAATAAATCTGTGGCTTCCAGCATCATCAAGCCACTATCACAGGAAATGCTGCAATTAATTCAAAGGAAGTCTGGGGGACAGCAACCCGATCTGCCACTGACTGCATTTCCCAGCAGACTAAAAACCAGGCTTTCCCTCTTGACCACAGCTATTAATCATGGGGCAGCCCTTCAACCTTCGCTGTTCTTTACGAGGCTGAATGGACACGCAGAGAAGGACGCCCCCTCTGAGCTGACCTCTTCAGCCGTCACCGAAGCACATTTCTGGTATCACTAGTACTATGTTTATTGTTTGGTGAACAGTGAGGCACAGAAGCGAATTACAAAGACTCCATTTTAAAACGTCTACATGAGCTACCCCCAAAGGCACTCATGTTCATTCCATCCCTTCTTTGACTATCTCCTCACTGAATATGTCAAGTCTCAGAAGATGCTCAAAGGTGAAGGTAGCTAAAAAGACCCCAAAGCATTTGCGTTAGAAAATTAGGTATAGCTGCTGTTTACTTCTCTTCAGCAGTGGCATTGGAAATACTCATGGGTTTAAAGCAAATCTTTCCCTCCTGTCCTCACAAAGGGATTCTCTTCCTTCTTGTTTACCATGGCTGCTATGCCACTGAGCTGTACCCTTTCCTGCTCTCAGACTTGCACTGACCCTTGTTATCAGTCTGAAGAAACTGGCTGCTTTAAAAGAAAAGAGAGGGAAAAACCCTCTCCAGCATTGGGTGGTTATAAAGAGAGCATCATGTAAGTTACAGCGATCTAGAGCCAACTGGTGAGAATACTTGGCATTTGTTCATCCCACTCCAAGTCCCCAGGCTGAGGGATACCTGGAGTAATAAAAAATAGTAGAAGATTTGCTCCCATGAAGCCTTATTGAAATGCTCCACTGGAAAGAGTGACTGTAGGTTGGGAGGGGAAATGTTCAGTCAATGGGATTCAGAGTGATGCTCCTTCTTCTAACCATGGCGCAAATCAACTGAACCAGTGCACGGTATTTCTCAAATCCTGCTCTGCTCTTTTGTCTGCATGTATGTGTCTCATTCACTCAAACAGTGTGTAAAAATTCCTTAAAGGCAGTACAATGCCACGTGTTCTTTTGTGTACTTCCAGTAGATCCTAACACAAAGCCTTCATCCTAAATTCATTTGAAACCTATTTTTTGATGTGCTACTTTTGAAACCTGTGAGCTAGTTTGAATACATTTTAAGAATCTTACAAGTTTTAAGAGTAATCAGAATACAGAAGAGAAGGAGGAAATTTTTTCATCCTTCGTCACTATGACAGGCAGGATAATAGCCTCCCGAAGATGTCCAGGTTCTCATCTCCAGAATCCATAAATGTGTTATGTCACATGGTAATTGAGAATTAATGTTGCAGTTGAATTAAGATTGCTAATCAGCTAATATTAAAACAGGGCGATTATCTGAGTGGACTCAGTGTAATCACAAGGGTCCTTAAAAGCAGAAGCAAGAAGCAGAAGAGTTAGTGTCAGAATGATGCTACGTGAGAAAGCTCTACAGCCATTGCTGGATCTGAAAATGAAATGGGTCCAGACCTCAAGCAACACAAGCAGGCTCTAGGAACTGGAAAAGGCAGGAAAACAGATGGTGCCCCAGAGCCTCCAGAAAGGAATGCAGCCTTGTCAATTTCTTGCTTTAAGCCAAGCGCTGACCTATAGAACTGTAGGAGGCCATGATTACGTTGTCTTAAGCCACTAAATTCATAGAAATTTGTAACAGAAGCAGTAGAACTCTAAGCCATCCAACTAAGACTTAGGCAAAAAGAAGGAAGTTTAATATTTGAGGCATTTTCTTCTTGATAGATTCTGCCTTCAAGAGAACCCTAAATCCAGCAAGACCAAAGGGTTTCTATGTTAATAAGGACGAAGGAGTCACGTGACTACAAGGCAAAATCTTTGGCCTCCAAGGCCCTTGTATGTTTCAGGCAAGACATATTATGGGGGGCAAAACCAGTCTTGTTCTTGTGTGAAATGAACAGTTGCTTCCGTAGTGTGATTTCAAGGGAAAGGATAACGGTTTCCTCATCTGCTTCCCTAGAAATATCCCTCCTACTTCTCTACTGGGCTCTGAGACCTGGGAAAGTAATATCACAGCCAGTTGAATAGGTCACCATCCCTGCTTTCTGTAAGAAAATCTGATATCTGTGGATATCAGGATCTGGTTTCCACAGTGCTAGAGTGCCTGGATAACAAAACGTCTGTTGAAAAGTGGTGTCTCCAAACCTGGTAAGCAGTGGGTGTTAACTGAGATAGGTGAACAGCCCGTGATACTGGCTGGAAGCGCAAGGGAACACACGGAGACACAGACATTTGCCAAGCCAGAGAAGAGAATGGAAAGAATTGGACTCCAATGACCATTTTTGCTATACTGCAATTTCGCTTCCTGTCAACACTTAAAGAGGCAGGCTTCCCAATTCGGTCTGTATCAAGTCGATTAGCCTGAAAGGGCTGCAGAAGCTGCGTCCATTCCATTTTCCAAGTGAAATAGGAGCCTCCAGGGTTCTTGAAATTGCTCAGTACTGAGGTACAAGTCTAAAGCATTTATGGGAGTTGGCCTGTAGCCCACTTCTTATGAATACACATAAACACACCTTTTATTGCTCAATAATGTTTTCCCTTTTGCAACTTTTTATGGACCACTAAAAAAATGGGGCTTGTATTTTAATTTTTTCAGAAAAAAAAAAAAAAAACACAAAAATGCCAAATCTTCCAAATGGAAACTTCTCTTGCCTGCTGCCTCAATCAAAAAATTATTTGTCAAGGGAGTGGTCAAAGCTTCAGCATCGACAACTCAAGATATTAATTTGGTCCAAATCCAACTGATTTGCTTTCCAGACTGAGTTACTGCATTCCTCTTTATGAGCCCAAATCTTTTTCTCTGGGGTGCTTAAGGTGCAACGCAGCAGAATTCATCAGCTCTCTATGCCCGTGGTACGTGCTCCCCACCAGCTCTGTTGCAGATCAGCATTCTTTCACATTGGCTCCCATCCAGAAGAAGTAAATATCCTTTCATCCATGCATGTCTCTTCATTTCCACGTCCACACCGTGAGTCCACACCTTCATGATCATGTGCCCAGACCAACACATTAGCTTCCTAACTGGTCTCCCTATCTCTAATATCCACATTCTCCAATTTATGAGCCCATTGCTGCCAGAGAAATCTTAAAGGAGAGATGCAATTATATTACCCAGTTCCGCTGTTTTAATAGTTCTCCCTTTTTCACCAAGTGAAGTTCAATCTCCTTGACCTGTCATTCAACTGCAGACAACCTGACCCCCAATGACCTTTCCAGATGTGGCTCTCACGACTCTCCTTCGTGCATTCTGCTCTGCTGACAGCATGGAAGGTTTGGCACTCCGCAGTGTAGCCCACACATGGATTTACTTCTGGCACTTAACAGTCCTTTGTTGCAAGCCACAAAATCTGACTCTGGTTACCTTAGGAGAAAGGGGATGTGCTGGAAGGATGTGTAGGAATTCACGGAAACTGAAGTGTTAGGCTTAGAATCCTCGCTTTGGAGTTATGAAGCAGAGTCTCAGAGTAGCAAAAACTGTTGGACAATCTTTTCAGGGCACAACCAGAGTGAACAAATAGGCCCCAATTTTTTGCTTTCGATTTATTTATTTTACATTTTTTATTCTTTTTTTTTTTTTTTTGCCACTCTGCTCAGATTACAGAGAGGGTATCCAACTGACCTGGCTTTACCTAGAGGAAATCAGAGCATCTCTGTAGATAATTTTGTAAACTTTACCCAGTGGATGGAGAGAATTTCTCCAAAAGTAAATCAGAGTGTCGGGTATAAAAAATAAATAATAGAGGCTGGGCAGCCGAACACAACAGACATCTATGGCACATTATCCCCACCTGGAATGCCTGGTTTCTACCTGCCAGAACTCTTCCCTTCCTTCAAGACCCAGTCCAGACATCATTTTGAAGGCTGAGCTCATGTCTCACATTGTCAATTCTAGTCCAGAGCATGTTCCTCTTTTATGGTTCTCTTTACTTTCTGCCTTGTTTTAGAGTTTTTATGTTTTCTTCTCTTTTTCACTTTGTAATGAGAAAAACCTTTGTAATGAAAGTCAGCTCCCCGCACTAAGCTTCGGTTTCTGGGTCTATGAAAAGGATATAATAACGATTCTGCAGGATCACTGTGAGTAGAATTAATAACTGCACGTAATGAAATTAGTTCAGTGCCTGACATGTAAGCTCTCCATATATGTTAGCTGTTGTTATTATCATTTTTATTTAGTTGTCATCATAATCATTATTAGTACATAACTCTTTGAGACCAGGAACTGTGATTTGTCCATCTTTAAAGACCCCAGTCAAATATTTTGTACACAAAAGCTGTTTGCTACTTCTGGTGAATGAATGACTCAATCCATAAAGCAATCCATCAGTGAAGGAAGAAAAAAAATGGAAGCTAAAATTGAAACTAGAATTTGCCTAAGCCTGCCCTTTCTGTTTTTTCCAGACAATGAGGAAGCCTCCTCCATAAGAGCAAGGATTATAATAGATGCTCCAAAAACGAGACAAGAAGAAGGCCTTGCATTGAACATCCATTCCATGGTCCTGAGGCAATTGGAAATAAAGTCCCACTTCTGTTTGCTCTGTTGTGACAATAGTCTATGCCTGCAGGAGACTATAAAATTGGAAACAAATGGAAAGCAGAGATGGAGGGAGTGGGGAGAGAGAACGCGATCAGGCGTTGTTAGGAATTTTAGCCTGGCCCACAGTGATAGAAAACATACACATTCCAGCCCAGGTCCTAGTTCTCTAACTCTGCCAGTGGCCCCCTCAGGAGACATCGTCATTTGCTGCCACTGCATACAATAGTCATACAATACATACGATAGTCATGGATGCTTTTCAGGTGTCCCTTGGTTACCATGGGTCTGTCGTCTATGAATTTATCTAAAGCTTCTTTAAATCCATTTGTATGTTCAGCCGCTGCTACTTTCCACTTGTATCTTATAGCTTGGCTTAAGTTTCGTCTTGGTGGCCAGGGATAGATGAGGAAAAAGCAAACCCATCCAACCCTGAGCTAGAGAAACTTACATTTAAACCTTAGCCATGCCGCTCCCTCAACACTCTTGGACCAGAAATTTGCCCTCGTTCCTTCACTTTGATCCATTTAAAATTGACATAATAATCTCAGATGAGTGCATTAAAGGTTAATTAGGTTTTAACATTCTCATGCCACTCAGAATATGATGAAGATTATATAAATGTTACACCTCATTATAGATCCTGGATAAGAATTTTTCTTTAATTTGACAAATTTATATTTCTACCTGTTCGCTCCCCTGCCCTCCACGTCATCGTGGTTTTATACACTCTGGATGATCCCTGCAGAGCCTCGGCATGTGTAGATTATGCACTGCTCTATTCTGGGGGATGACACTCACATCCTATCGACCCTAGATCTGCTCATTCCTGATGAAAATGTACAGACAGCAATCCAGTGTCCTGAAGAACCAGCACCTTTTTCTGCTTCACTGGATTTGAGACATCAGTGTGTATTCACCCACTTTATCCTTGGGCCTTTAAACAGACTGCCGTTTATGAAATAGGTTCCACATAGTGAAATGGTATTTAAACGGAATGCACATGTAGTAGGTACCTCCCGCAGCTGACTTCCCACTCAGTACATAGCCCTCTGATTGGAGCTATTCCTCACGGAGCAGATTTGGGGGCCGCTTTCTCTTCCAGCCCTGGTTCTGGGTCCAGAAGATACACTCTTAGGCAGGTCTAAAAATTAATCAAGCTTGGATGTCTTCTCTCCAGAGCCTCCATTTCTGGCACAGAAATTTGTCTCAGCCTGATTGAGAGGATGCCAGGCAAATCCACAGCACTAAATGTGGCTCCAATTAACTGTGTCTTCTATTATCTCCTCAAAGGGAGGCTGAGCCCTGGACCTGGTTCCTCACAGGAACTGAAGAGTGTGTGCCTAACCCCCAGAGTGAAGCAGAAAAACATCTCTTGTTTGTTTCTAGATTTACTATTTTGAGTGGATTTAAGGGAAAAAACACTATTATTTTTTATTTTCCTTGCTTCCCATTGCTTTTACTCCAGTACACGCACACAAACAAATAATGTCATCACACACACACACACACACACATCACCTATGTAAAACAAGATTTAACCATTCAACAGGAACGGTTGTACATGTAACAGCCTTGGGAGTCAGAATTCTCAGAATGAAGTAAACAATCATCCATCAAGTATTTATTCAGCTCTTACTTAAAACTCAGCTTATTGACACTACAGGGGAGAAAGGCAAAATCCTTGCCCCAGGATAGGAATGGAAAGATGGCAAGCGACTTACTCTTCTTAATCTCATATTTTAAAATCTGTAAAATGAAGAAAATAATGCTTACCTGCACAGACCATTAGCTAATTAAAATAATACACTGAAAATTTCCGAAGTAGCTAATAAATGTTTAATAAATACTTATGGAAGGCCCACTACACTAATTAAAAAGACAAGCATTGTTCCTGCTTTCATGGAGCTTTTGCTTATATTAGACTTTATTTTTCCCTCAAGAAGTGCTAGAGCAAAGGAGCAACCAGTGGTGGGCTAAGGCAGCTTGTCCTGGCTTGCAAGAGCCAATTATTAAACACTCTAAACTAGGCTGGGCATGATGGCTCACACCTGTAATCCCAGTGCTGTGGGAGGTCCAGGGAAGCAAATTGCTGGAGGCCAAGAGTTTGGGACCAGCCTAGTCAGCAGAGCAGGACTCCATCTCTCCAAACAAACAACAACAAAAACCAATTAGCCTGGCATGGTGGCATGCGCCTATAGTCCCAGCTTCTAGCTACTCCAGAGGCTGAGGCTGGAGTATCCTTTGAGCCCAGGAGTTCCAGGCTACAGTGAAACACAATTATGCCACTATACTCCAGTCTGGAAAACAGAGTAAGACCCTGTCTCCAATAAATAAATAAATATTTAGAACTAGTTGTTAAAGCATTGGTAACTTGAAATGTGAACTGGTTGTTAAACTATGGGTAACTTAAAATGTGGGAGTGATTACATGGTATAAATCAACAAACACTACAAATCAGGCTTCCTTTTTTTTTTTTTTTTTTAGAAAGCCAGTTTTCCAGCACACCTTTGTGAGTAATAGTATGAAAGAATGAAGAATATTGTGGTTAAAAAGAGGAGTAAGAAATGGTGGCTCATTCCTACGATCCCAACATTCTGGGAGGCCAAGGAGGGGGGATTCCTTGAGCCCAGGAGTCTGAGACCAGCTTGGGCAATATAGTAAGACTCCCTCTTTACAAAAAAAATTTTTTTTAATTAATCGGGCACAGTGGCACATGCCTATAGTCCCAGCTACTCAAGAGGGTGAGATGAGACGATTGCTTGAGCCCAGGAGGTCAAGGCTGCAGTGAGCTATGATCATGCCACTGCACTGCAGCCTGGCGAAAGAGCAACACCCTGTCTCAAAACAAATAAGTAAATGAGGATCTAGAATTTGGCAGACAAGAATTAATAATCTAGTTCTGTACTCTATTAGCTATGAGACTTTGAGCAAGTCATCTAGCTCCTCTGAACCTAATTATCCTCATTCATAAAATGGGATAATAACGTAACTTACTCATATTAGTGTCCTCAGGCTGCCATAAGAAAGTACCATAGACTGGATGTTTATGGTTTTCTCACATTTCTGGAGGCTAGAAGTCCAAGACCCAGGTGCCAGTCTAGTCGTTTCTGATGAGGGCTCTCTTCATGACTTGCAAATGACAGCCTTTTCATTGAATCCCCACATGGCCTTTCCTTGGTGTGTGCACATGGAGAAAGAAATCCATGTCTCTGGTGTCTCTTTTTATAAGGACACAAATCCTATCAAATCAGGGTCCCCCCATGCTTAAGATCTGATTTGACCCTAGTTACTCCCACAAAAGCTCCATTGCCAAATATATTCAGATTGGGGGTTAGGGCTTCACCATATGAATTTGGGGGTGGACACAAACATTCAATCCGTAACACTACCTCCTAGGTTTATTCAGAAGGTAAAATGAGATGCAGTATGTAAATACAGTGCTTCAGAAGTGCTCAATAAACATTGGCTATGATTACTATTACATATTAAATACGTGTATTAGTCCATTCTCTAATTGCCATAAAGAAATACCTATTATAACTCAATCAAGACAGTTGCAAGTGGAAAAAAAAAAAGAAAGAAATACCTGAGACTGGGTAATTTATAAAGAAAAGAGACTTAATTGGCTTACTATTCTCCAGCTGTGCAGGAAGCATGATGGTGACATCTGCTTGGCTTTGTGGGAGGCCTCAGGAAACTTACAATCACGGCGGAAGGCAAATGGGTGAGCAAGCACTTCATGTGGTGGAGTAGGAGGAAGAGAGAGAGAGATAAGTGCCACACACTTTTAAACAATTAGATCTTATGAATACTCACTCACTCTATAGTACCAAGGGGGAATGTTGCTAAACCATTCTTGAGAACTCCTCCCCATGATCCAATCACCTCCCACCAAGCCCCACTTCCAACATTAGGGATTATCATTCAACAAGAGATGTGGGCAGGGACAAAAACCAAACCACATCAGTACATGAGTCTGGCTTTGTGGGGTGGCGGGAAGGGATATTAGAGAAGGCAAGTCTACAGTCAAGACAATCAGGCTGTTGGAAAACCCCAGAAGATTAAAGTCTAGGCAACAACGGATCTTATTAAATAAAAAAGTAATAAGATATAGAAATTACTAGGAATGAAGTCAAGAAGAATTAAAAATGGTCAGAAATAGCTCTAGAGAGTCTGGGTAACTAGAAATTAGAAATTGATGAAAGAAGATACTATAAGATGAGAATCAGATTTAGAAGTAAGATGAGAGCCACTGAAACAATTGAGAATTTAAGACACTGACCAAAACTATCCATGATCCAGAAATTTCAGTTTATGACAATATGTATTTATTGATCAAATATTTATTGAGTTTCTACTATGTGCAAGGTATTGTAAGGGATACAAAAATGATCAGAATGTGGACCCTGTGTCTGATGTGCATATGGCCTATTAAGTGAAAGAACATGAAAAGAAAATTGTCATGCAAGCTCGAAAGAGATTCAAATTAGGTGCAGTGGATTTTCAAAAGAAAGAGAGGTGGCTCCATGCTGGGGAAAGATTAGGATTTCGTGAAAGCAGAAGTATGGAGCATAAAGGATAGACTGGATTTGAATAAATAGGAAGATAGGGATTCGGGTGGAAAAAAGCATCCTCAAAGAGACTTCCCTCTGGCATGAACAAACACACTGAGGTGAGAAAATATATTCAGGGGGGCAGTTCATTCAGCCAAAGCACAGAAGGCCAACTGGAGAGTAGTAAGAAATAAAATTAGAATGTCATCAAAGACCAACCACAAAGAATCTCAAAATCTAGGTTACAGCATTTGAACTTGATTTAGTAGATACTGTATGTCACTATGTTTTTCAAATAAATATAAACATTTTTCATCCCACCCAATTGATATACTTAGACTCTTACATTTCACAAATCTCTAAATAACCTTTCATCAGCTGTGCTGACTTTTAAGGTGCCTGATTCCTGGCATTCATCCTCTAGTAATCCCTCAGCAACCAGGCTGTTCAAGATCCCACATTTCTCAACTTCTGGAAAACGAAGCATCTCTAGCCTTTAGCTACCTTCGCTTTTCAAATCTCAGAGCTTCCTCAAAAAGATGCAGTAGAAAAGTCCAGCTACTCTCACCTGTGCAGGTAGCGCGTGAATGAGTTATCTGACTTAACCAGGGCTGCCATCACAAAGTATCACAGCTTCGTGGCTCAAACAACTGAAATGTATTTTCTCTTAACTTTGGAGGCTGAAAGTCTGCGATCAAGGTGTCAGCAGGTTGGTTTTTTCTGAGGCCTCTCTCCTTGGCTTCTAAATGGCTGCCTTCTCTCTGTGTCCTCACATTGTCTTCCCTCTGTGTGTGTTCCTAGTGTCTCTTCCTCTTTTTTTTTTCTTTTTTCTTTTCTTTTTTTTTTGAGATAGAGTCTCACTCTCATAGAGGCTGGAGTACAGTGGTGCGATCTTGGCTCACTGCAACCTCCACCTCCTGGGTTCAAGTAATCTCCCGATCTCAGCCTCTTTAGTAGCTGTGATGGCAGGCATCTGCCACCGCAGCTAATTTTTCATGTTTTAGTAGAGACAGGGTTTTGCCATGTTGGCCAGGCTGGTCTTGAACCCCTGACCTCAAGTGACCTGCCTGCCTTGGCCTCCCAAATTGCTGGGATTACAGGTTTCAGCCCCCATGCCCAGCCTCTTTTCCTCTTCTTAGAAACACCAAGTCATATTGGATTAAGGCCCACCCACGTGACCTCCTTTAACATTAATTACCTCTTTAAAGACCCTATCTGCAAATGCAGTCACATTCTGAGGTACTGAGGCCTAGGACTTTAACATGTCAGTTGAGGAGGGCTGTGTAGGGGGAATAGTTTGGCCCTTAACATTATTAAGCAAAAGAAAGGGAAGTCAAGGTTTTTGACTAATCAATTTTGGGAAGATCTCTTCTGAGCCTTACTCTCCTCTTTCTTCTCACTGAAGGTGTCTGGGAAGAGAGCCAGAGGAAGAGTGGAGGCTGATGTGGCTGCGCTCCAGGCCACACACATGCACACCTAGTGCCTTTCTCGAAAGCACCTAGGCTTCTTGCTACCTTCAAGTATGTGCAAGTACTTGCAAGAGGCCTAGGTGCTTTCGAGAAAGACACTACGAGATTGTGCACTTCTGGAGAACATTTCCAGAATGTTCTTCATGTCTATACCCCTAGCACTTAGCCTCTGACCTAACACAAAACAGGCACTCAGTCAATGGTAGTTGAAGAGAGGGAGGGAAGATAGAAGAGAAAGGGACTGAGGCATTAACAAGATGATGGGGCCAGGGCTTTGGCACTGAGGTCTGCCAGGCTTCCTTTACTTGGGTGCTGCCGGCCTCCATGTTTAGATTTCGAGCTTAAAAACAAAGACCATACTCTAGGATCATCTTTACATTCTTCCAGCCAAGATGCCTAACATGGAATCAAGCACTCACCGAACATTCAATGCATGTTCACTAAATTGAACTTCCTCAGTGAAGTGAATCGACTTTCTTTCACTTTTAAGGAGGATGATGTGTAGATGAGTCATACTTTTAAAAATCCACAGGTTTTTGTAGATGAGTCATTCCTAAATTCAAGACTATAATGGGTTTACTATTATTATTATTACTATTATCATTATCATTACTGCTATTTCTACCTCTTGTGCACTAGAATACTTAAAGATCCCATGGGTGAAGGAGACCAGAGTCTTTTAAAGACTCAAAACAAAAGCAACTTGACTTCACCTTCTCTCCACCACACTACCAAGAATTAATTACGTACTTTGGGGAAATGAACAGAGCATTATTCCATCTACAATGGAAAACCAGGCCCTCGGGACTCAGAGGGCTTCAAAGCTGAGCCTGCTAAGCTGCATCAATTTAAGGAGGATTTAAATGCTTTACCCTGCTTCCTCTCTGTCAGTGGTGAGGCACAGTTAGATGAGAAGGAGGTCTGGCAATGACAGGAAGCATCTTGCATGAGGTTAGTTGGCATAATCTATTCTAAATACACAAACTCTGAAGATGGCGGTCACATCTCTGGTGTTAGCACGCCTTTGAATTATTATTAAAAACAGGGATTATCAATTAGAAAAAAAAGCCTTGCATTTCAAAACGGATGAATTTCTCTTGATTTCTAGAGAAATTAGAAATGCTCAAATGCTGCTAAAGGGAGAATTAGCTTCTCCTATTAATATATTACAGGGTCAGCCAGGCACGGTGGCTCACACCTCTAATCCCAGCACTTTGGGAGGCTGAGGCGCATGGATCATGAGGTCAGGAGTTCAAGATCAGCCTGGCCAACATAGTAAAACCTCATTTCTACTAAAAATACAAAAATTAGGGGGACATGGTGCCACATGCCCATAGTCCCAGCTACTAGGGCGGCTGAGGTAGGAGAATTGCTTGAACCCAGGAGGTGGAGCTTGCAGTGAGCTGAGATCACAACACTGCACTCCTGCCTGGGCACCAGAGTGAGACTTTGGCTCAAAAAATAAAGTGAAATAAATAAATATAAATGTATATACATACATTTCAGGGTTGATGCTGTGTCATTTGTGCTTTATAAAAACCCAAAAATCCTCGAGTACTATGAACAGCAACAACCCAAGCAAACTGAGCCTGGAAGAGCTCCTTTGTCCGTGACCCTCATCACGTTCCACTCCACTCCCCCTTCTCTACACCAGCCCTCTCCGATTAGGAGAGTCACCCACATAAAGAATGCAGAAGCCCAACAAAGGCAAGGTGTTCTTTCCCTTCGTAACAGTGGAATCTTAAACTGTTACCCGAATCGAGCAGCACACCAGTTTTAAAGATCTTCAGCACACTTTGTAAGTGGTAATCAGGCCATAGGAATTCACTGATTAATTCAACAAAGTTTTCTTGAGCATCTACGTTATGCCAAGGATTGTGCTTTCAGAAGTACTGGTCAGAGTCCATCACCACCAGTCTGTGGCCACCCCACTGTGGCTCAGACCTCACATGCACAAAGGGCCAGTGTGGTCCCATCAAAGGCAGGTTTGTAAAGTCTTCCCGAAGACACAGTGACAAGACTGAAACAAGATGTTCTTCATCATGCCTGCAGTACACTTTAAAATAGGGTTTTTAAAAATCTATCTTGTTACTATCTTGTGAAAGTATTTATTTGTAGTACACTGTATTTTGGTGTTAAAAGAAATAATTGGTCTCATATATATATATATGTGTGTATACACACACACACACACACACACACATTTTTTTTAATACAGCACAGTTTTAATCCTATTTTGACATTTCTCCATTTGTAAATATACTGGATGCTTCAATACGTGGAAATGGTCCAAGCCTCTCTAAATATAAAATAATAAAGATAACATGAAACCTTGGGGATGACACTTAAATCATTTCAAAATAGCAATTACTAACCTTTTTTTTTTTTTTAATGTACACTAGAGGTTTCTTATTGACTGTTTTGATAAAGGCCTGATGGCATTTCACTGTGGTTTGAAATTGTATTCTGCTTCACTTTAAATCCCTCCCGCGTCAGTTTCACTCCATTCTTTCTTGAGCAATTGGTGTAGATGAAGAGCTTACTTATTGTCATTTATACTGGCTATTTCTTATCTTTTTGCAGTGTGTGTGGACGGAGTACTTTGCTCATCATGAACAAATGTCACTCAAATTGAACTAATCAAGTCAAGCTAATCAATATACAAAAAAAATTTAAGCTATTGAACAAACTATTTCTTCCAAAACACTTCATGGATATTATTCCACAACATTTCTGTTGTTTTTATTTTCTCTGATTACACAGCTGTGGAAACTGAGTCTCAAAAAAGCTAAGTAACTTGTCTCCAAGGTCACACAGCTAATGAATTTCAGGGTTGGAACTTAACGCCCCAGCCAACCTGACCTCTAAAGCTCTGTTTTTGGCTCTAGGCTGGGCAGCATCTCACCTTTGCTTTGGGGGCAGGATTTGGCTGTCTTTAATCGCCAACAGACTCCACATGTACTTTCTAATGAAAACAATTCTTCAACAATGAACAACTCTACAGGAAATTTGAAAAAATCAAGAGCAAATTTGGAGGGGTCAGAGCTTTGAAATTTTTTTCCATCATATTTCCTGAAAGTAATTGTTCAGGAAGATAAGGTGGTACTTCCAGTCAAGCTGTGATGGTCCCAGAAATGCTGACTCACTGGTAATGGAATGTCATTCCTGGAACTGTGTCCCATATAAAGTGGCCTGTCAGAGGTCTAGCAGAGATAAAATGACCTTGCTGGTCATGGCCTCTCCCCGCCTCTGCAGCCAGCATGTTCAGGAGACACCTTCTGTCTGCTCGATGCTTATGTGATAAGCCTGTGTCAGAGAAGCCAACGCTTCCCAAGCTGCATTCGAAAATGTATAGCTAGCATGGCATTTGTTTCCTTTAAAACGAACAAGGTCTAGAAGTAATAATTTATTCTAGTGTCTTCTTACTATTTAACATTTCACTTTCGGACTACTTTGCCCTGCTTCCTTTCCTTGAAACACTTTCATAGAGCTCTGTCCCACGAACACGTATAACAGAAAGCAGAGCTCTGGCCAGCTCTCTCTCCAAAGCCACCTGTCCAGTCGTTTTGCTATTCTTCCCGGGACAAGCTTTTTCAAGATTCGCTTCCTCCCTATTACTTAGTGTCTCCTTGGTCCTGAGCCTTCAACTCACTACAAGAAAATGGTTCCATTCATGCACCTCCAAAGAGTCATATTAAATCGATGTTTTAATTCCTTTTTCTACTTGATCTCTGCAAGATTTGATACCAATCAGCATTCTCTCATCTTTCATATAAAAGATGAAACTTTTAGACCCCTCGACTTCCTTGGTATCATTCTCTTCTTATTTTCCTCCTATTTATTGGCCAATCTTTCCTGTTTTCAATTCCTCTATCATTTATATCATTCATCCTTTTCTCTCCTGTATCTTAAATGTTAATTGTCCAAAGGAGCCTGCTTCTGCACCCTACATTTTCCCTGGGTGACCTCATTCTCAAGACTTCAAATGCCCCCATTATTTGGGGTCTGCCAAATACAGAAATCATCATGAAGGCAAGGATCACACTAATATTGGTCTGGAGTATGGCAAATGACTAATACATGTTTATTAAATGCATTCAGTATCTACTTCTAGCTCAGGTCTCCTTCCTGAACCCCAGACAGCAAATATGTACATCTGTACATGTGTGTATATATATTATATAATCTACCTATTGGATTACTCCACTTGTATGTCCTGCAGACACTCACATTAACTTATTCAAAAGTAGCTGATCTCTTTTTTTTTTTTTTGGCAGAGTTTTGCTCTTGCTGCCCAGGCTGGAGTGCAATGGCGCAATCTTGGCTCACCATAACCTTCGCCTTCCGGGTTCAAGTGATTCTCCTGCCTCAGCCTCCCGAGTAGCTGGGATTACAGGCATGTGCCACCACGCCCAGCTAATTTTTTGTTTTTAGTAGAGACGGGGTTTCCACATGTTGGTCAGGCTGGTCTCGAACTCCTGACCTCAGGTGATCCACTTACCTCGACCTCCATAAGTGCTGGGATTACAGGTCTGAGACACTGCTCCTGGCCAGTAGCTGATTTTTTATTGGCCCTGAACTTCTTCCTTATCTTTGGTTTGGTAAACGGAACTGTAAAAATCAGAACCCTGGAAGCTGTCTTTATGTCTTTCTTTTTAACCTACATACTCTTCTCCCTGTGCAATTATTCATCAAATCCATTTCTTTTTCTCTGTTAAGTCTTTCCAGTCTATCCTCTACTCCATCCACTTACACAGCCACAACCTTAGTGCAGAGCTTCTTCATGAGGCTATTACCAGAGCCTCCTAACTGGTCTCACTGTCTTCACCGTCTCTCCAGCTCCTGAACACCCCACTGCAACCTCTGCACTGCTGTCAGAATGCGTTAAAAAAAAATCACATACAATTATGTATCCAATATCATAAGCTCCATGAGTTCTCCTTTTTCTGTCTTTGTAAGCACTACAACATAAACTTTTTATGAAAGACTCACTCAATGCAAATACAATTGTAGCCTTGTAGCAGGATTCAGACAATCTTCCAATGGGAACCCCCGACCTGGGTCAGGAGCACCCTAGATTCCTGTATTCTGTTCATGCTAAGGCAGTGGTACTTGGGCCCTATTTCTAACCAATATACTTATCTTGAATAGCACTTATTTCACTAATTTAAAATTATTGCTAGCATCCCTCAGGCTGGTTAATAAACCCTCTAGTGCTAATTGTGATGGCTGAGAGTTAAACATTTAGAGTAGCTACCTGATTAGAGCCTTTCGAATGCTAACTAATCTCCCCTAGAGTGTATATTTCTGATTAAGCTTCTTCAAATATTAGCAAGGTGCCCCTAGAGGTAAGTTAAACTAACTAAACACACATATATGTATCATACTTCCTATGCTGAATGATTTTGAACTAAATCCCCACGTGCATGCCTGATCTGCCTACTGGGTAATTAAGCACTGAAGAATAGATATGTAACCAATGTTTTGTTAATGAAAAAATAAATGATTTTACTAATTCATTAGTTATGAGGACAAAGACTCTTGATGGGGAATCAGAATTCATTTCATCTGTACAAGCCTCAAACTTCCATTTCCCTGGCAGTAGCTAATATTCATCTGAACCTTATAAAACTGCCTTCATTGCAGTTCAAAAACACACAAATATTGGCAGTTTTATGTAGTTCAGCCTTCAATGATGCTTCCAAGCCACCTTCAAACACACAAAGAAGAAATTCAGTTAAAGCACTTGTAAGAATGAAGTTCTATCCAAATGCTTCATAACGAGGTCCCTCGAGGAGAAGCAGATACCTCCCTCTCAGCGTTGCCAGCGCCCTCAGCCTTATTAATATTCTTGATCATTCAACAGGGGGTGGAGTTGCTGTGAAGTTGTCACAGATCAATTAAATCTTGGGAGCTTCTGAAGTGACATTCAGATTCGTGGGAAGGTGAAAGAAAATCAATTTTTACTTCTCAGCGTGCAGGTGCCCGCAGATTTCCTGGCGTAATAGGGAACTCTCATTCCCTCTCAGGGCCATGGGCTGGTTGCTGAGGTGATGGCAGGAGAGAGTGGGAACCCCAGGAATCTTGCCTCGCCATTGCTGACACTGACACAGAAAGAACTATTTATTCCAGGAGGTAGAAGAAGGAAGGGACAGAATTCCTATTTCACCGATCCTTGAAGTAACATTACCTTGAGAATTTAGGCTTCAAACAAGGGTGAGAACACCAGCCTTCATTATCCAGCCAACACATAGAGAAGACATGCTCTTTGGGGAAGAATGTCGTTTCAGAGGGAGAAGAGGAAGGAAAGATGAGTCAACGTGGGACATAGAGAATGCCACCATTTAGCCAGCAATCACCCCTGACCTGCCAGACACGGCCAGTGTAATTGCTGAATGGCTGAGTCACAGCAAAAGAGCAGGTAATTAGACAACAAGCACTAGAGCATTGAGAAGCTTCACATTTCCAGGGTTGCACTGAGAGCAAACGGGATATATGTGCTGTGCTTTTAATATATTCTGCACTCTAATTAGCAATCAGGGCTGATTTGTCAGTCATCCCACCTATAATGCATAAAGCATTGGAACATAGAAAAAAAAATCAAGTTCAGAAAATCAATTATGCTTATATTTTCATTCCCTGAAGACAGAAGCGTTACAAAAACTGCCGAAATATTATCTATTTCTTCACAGAGGAGCAGAAAGGAAGGGTGAGATTGCAATTCAATATAATGAATAAATCGCTGGCTGTTTGGGGAAAGGTACAATAGCTGAATATTGATGAGGTTAGTGATAGAAAATGCATCTCATATGGTCAGCAACTATGGAAACATTTTACCATTTTTAAAGAGCATAGGAACAAGTACATGCTCAAAAAATTCTCCAAAAATTTAGAATCATCTTTTTCATATAGAGACCTAACAGAAGATATTGCAAAATTCAGCCTTGTTATTGGATGATGGTTGCTAGAACGGAAATTTTTCCTCATTCTCAAATAGCCACATGAGTCAAGCACTACATCAGATGAGAGGCAGTATATTACTGCCTTCTAGCCTTCTCAAGATGGTAGACAACTCATTCTGTGTCTTCCCTTTTCCAGCTCACGTTCAGTCCTCAGCCGAAGCACCTCCATTCCATTATCACCAGTCCACCAAAACCAGTTCTGCCAAGGCCACCAATGACCTCTTAATTTCCGATTCATTCTGTGAGACGGAAGAATGAGACTAAGAAAATAAAAGTGCAATTCATTGAGTATTTTCCAATACTCAACAAATCTCCCTGCGGTTGTTGACTCTTCTGCCCTCTTCTGGAAACCTCTCATTCTTGGTTCCTGAGGTTTTCACTCCTAATTCTCCCTCTGCCTCTCTGGTCATCCCATTTGTATCTCTTTTGTGGACTGTTCTTTATCTGCATGTGTCTTAAATGTCGGTACTCCTCACTTCAGCCTGCACGTTTTCTTTGAGTGATGTTCACTACTATCTCTATGGTGTTCATTGCCACTGGCAGGCTAAAGACACCTAAATCTTTACCTCTTGTTCTGATCTAGTACTTGAGCCTCAGGCTCAACATCCAACTTCCAGACAGACATCTCTACCTAAATATTCATCAACGTTTTATACTCAATATGTCCAAAATGGAAGCGATGAGCCCTCCCTGACTTCCAACCCTGCTCTTCCCCTTGCTCTCCCTGTTGCTGTTTGCTGCGTGGTGTAGGCAGCCTCTGAGAGAGTCCCCAGTGATTCCCACTTTCAGGTCTTCATGCCCTTGTGCCCTCTCTTGAGTGTGAGCTGGACCTAGTTACTTGCGTCTAACAGATATAGACCTTATTCCAATTCCATCAATTTCTGCTCCAGGATGGAGTCAAGGATCCCACACTGCTTCCTTATTCTCCTCCGCATAATCTGTGGCAATTCCTCATTTGTTTTCTTGTCTTTCATGTTCTTGACAGAGTACTCATTGGTTATGTTTTAAAATGTTCCTCGGTTTGAATTTGTCACATGTTTTCCACATTATTCCTTTTGGGCAAGAATACTACATAAGTAGTGTTTTCTCTTTCTCAGTATATATCAGAGGGTAAAGGAATCATGCCTTGACACTAGTGGTGTTAGCCTTGATCATTGGCTAATGTGGTATCTACACGGTTTTTTCTCTCTAAATTTCTTATTATTCTCCTTGCTGTTAATGAAGGTAGCTTGAGATTGTGCTAATATTTTCAAACTTTTGCTCAATGATTTCAGCATCCCTCTTATTTAGTGGATCTTACTGCTGTGGTTACCTAGTAATAACTTTGTATTTCCTTCATATCTTCTACATTAGTTAATTGGAATTTTTCTGTAGGGAAGAGCTGTTTCTTCTCCCTATTTATTTGGATGATTTATAAGTGTGGAATTCAGCATATTTATTTTATTCTATTGGTTATAATCCAAAATTATCATTATATATTTTATTGCTCAAATTGTTCTATGTCCTTAGGACATGGCCTTATCCTTTTTTTTTGAGCACTTTCTTATTTTCTGGTACCACAAGATGTTCCAATCTCATCTTTTATTTTCTCTTTCCCAACTCTAGAACCAACTACTTCTTCAAGGAGCCCTGGTTTTGTTTTTTCAATTGGAGAATAGTATTTATAAACTAAGATTTTGCCAGTAGGTGTGCTCATGGCTACTGGAGTATCATTACTCTCAGGCCCTCTCAGTGGACAAAGCTAAGAAATATATGTATGAATACTAACCCACACATACACACATCTATACTTATTTCTACATCTATTTGTGTGTGTGTATATATATATATATATATATATGTGTACATATATATATATATATATATTAAAAATCATGAGTACACATTGATACCTCTGATTCCAATCCAATATTATGAGGCTCGTTCCATGCTTCCCATTTATTTAACTGTGACTTCTTTCTCCAACAATGAGAAACCTGATTCTCATTATCTACAACACACTCATTTAATAGTGTACATGTAAGGTTACTAATCTATACATATGAGAAGCAAATTTACTAACCAGATAACAGTATTTGTATACAGTTTTTTTTTCTCTTTAGTCTCACAGTATTCAGTTAATATATTATTTTCACAATTTCACTTCAGTGTGATTATGAATTAATTTCACACATTAGGTTCATTTGTTACTGATTACATTCCATTTTGGGTTTATCCCACTTCCTGGTTGATTGTAGCTATTTATTAGGGAAAAGGTATGAATGTGAAACATTACTATGGGTCTAAGAATCAAAACTATATTAAAAACATACTCAGAAATGTGTTTCTTCCTTTTCATCTCTATTAACCTGTCCATATTCACTTCTTCCCATATTTTTCCCACCAACTTCTGTAGGTAACCAGTTTCTTTAGTTTCTCATTTATCTTTCCTGAACTTCTTTTGCACAAATGTGCAGATGCATACGTATTTTCTTACGCCTTTATATCTAGTTCTTTCTCACATGAAGGGTACCATGCTCTATATACCCTTTTGTGCTTTTCCTTCTCACAGAGTAGTATGTCCTGGAAATCATTCCGTATCGGCTCATAGAGATCTTCGTCATTCTGTTTTACAGGAGCACAGTACTCCATCGTGTAGGCGTGTTAGAATGTCCTTAACCACTCCTCCAACGTGTTGAAATTTAGGTTGCTTCCAATATTTCTCAGTCACACACAATGTTATAATAAATAACTTAGCTTTGTGTGTGTGTGTGTGTGTGTGTGTGTGTGTATTTGTATTTGGAGAAGTTTATATTCACAGTGGATCCTAGCAGTGGGATTTCTGGGTCAAAAAGCAAGTGCAGATGTAGTTTTGTTAGTTATGAACAGCTTGCCTTTCACAAGTGGTACTGGGGCACATTCTTACTACCAATCTGCGGGCTAGTATCTGTCCCTCACAGCCTCACTAGCTGAACCTGTTGACACGCTATCTAATTTTTGCCAGTCTGATAGTGAGACATTGTACCTCAATATTTATCCCTAATTCGAAGTGAATTTGAACAAGTTTTTCATATGTTTGAGGGCCATATATTTGTGTGTCTGTTAATGGTTTTTCCTTTTTCTTTTTCTTTTTTTTTTTTAAGACGGGGTTTCACCATGTTGGTCAGGCTGGTCTTGAACGCCTGACCTCAGGTGACTGCCCGCCTTGGCCTCCAAAGTGCTTGGATTACAGGCGTGAGCCACCACGCCCGGCCTGTTAATGGTTTTTTCTAATAGGTCTAGGTCCTTCTCTCCATTTCTCAAGCTCTGGCTGTATGTCTTTGTAGTAGTATAGGTATGTCATGAATGTCTTCTCTTAGTTTGTCAGTTGTTTTGGTTTTGGTTAGGATGTGTGTTTGTCTTGAAAGGTTTTTAACATTTTTTTAATGTAGTCATGTGGGTCCAGATGGCCAGGGGGAGACCTATGCTAATTCGAGCTAAATAATTATAAGCTTGCTTGGCTGAGAGTACACTGAAGTTTATACACCAAACTAAACTCTTATTACTGGTGCAGTTAATTAGAAATCAAGGGGCAATATATTCACAGTAAATCATAGCAGTGGGATTTCTGGGTCAAAAAACAAGGGCAGATGTAGTTTTGTTGGTATGAAAAACTTGCCTTTCATGAGTTGAGGCCTAAGGTAAAGACCACCCGAGAGTGCAGCCACACCGGGGAACACCTCGGGGTGATGGCATAGCAGGGAATACTGCTCTGGTCTCACGAACGCCTTCTCAACATGGAGACTGCATGAGGGCCTCGTAAAGAGGACTTATGCAAAGATCTCTGAGAAGGGAGGGGACCTCTGCTCACAAGATCAGGGAGAGTCTTTGCAGATAGGAGCTGGCAAGGAGGAGAAAAGCCTTGCAGGGCAGAGATCATGGAAGGTCTCAGGCTCTGTAATTGCTCTATGTCCTCAATGCTCAAGAGATAAAAGTCCCTTGATGCATCAGGTGTGGTCAGACTGGGTGGCCCCTAATCCAATATACTTCTGATGCAGCCACACCCTGCTAACAGTCAGTGATAAACTCAGAGTACTAGCTTAGCATGTCTTGGAAGGATCTCAAGTGCTGTTAAATGCTCAGAGCACTAGTTGAGCATGTCTTAGAAGGATCTCAAGTGCTCCCCACCCAGCTATCTTATCTACTCCTTTACCCTCTCTTTCCATGCCTATAAGATCAATAAGATTATGCACATAATAAAAGTGTGTGGAGCCCAGAGCTCGGGGCCAAGACGGTTCCCACGCGTGCGTTGGTCCCCTGGACCCATGCCATAAATTCTACTCTTATGTCTCTTTATTTCCTTTTCTCAATCCCTCGTCACCACCAGGACTAAGGGCACCCACATACGGGGTTGGGCCCATTCCCAACATAGTCAGATTTCTCAATCTTTACTTTTATTGACCCTGGACTTTGAGACTTTGAGTAACAGTTAGAGAGCCTTTCTCTACACCTTCCACAAGGTTAAAAAGGAATCTATCCATGTTTTCTTTGCATTCTTATATACTTTCTTTATTCCCATTTAAATCCCTAAATCTTTCGGAGTTATTCTTGTGTATGGTGTGAGATACGGATCTAATTTGTATCTCCTTTCAGAATGGTCACCCATTTGTCCAGCACTATTTATTTAAAAGCCCAGCCTGGATGGCACCTAATAAACTAATTTTTAAATCTACAGTGATAAGGAGGTTATGAGAACCATCAGCAGACAAGAAATGTCCAATAAAAAAAAAAACCCAAAATCCTATATTACAAAAAGCAAATAAGTAGAGGAGTGTTGACAGAGAAGCCGAGCAAAGGAAGCCGTGCCCTGGAGTATCTGCCGGGGTGGAATATTTTATAACAATTTTTATAAGCCAATTTATCAAGAATACGAAACAATCTTAAATGAGTATCAACTGCAGTGTATCACTTGACTGCTTTTCTAATCTAACAAAAGTGCTGTGGCTCTCATTTAACACAAGATTTGGGCTGGAAAAATCATTTCTTTATTTGTTCTTCTGGAATTGTTTTCCATTTCAACCCACAGAGTCAGAGGCATAACACAGAGCTTCCAGCCACATCTACAGTAACATCTTGACATTCATGACATACTTTAGGTCTTTAGAAAACAGCTGGATATAGTATTCATTTAATTCTTCCAGCTGTTAGTTTTTCTCTTTTGCCTTTGGCTTTTTAAGATTTTACCAATTCATTTCCATTCTCCTAGAAAAGCTTCAGACACTGAAAACATCAATTTGTTTTAAAGGGAGTAGTTCTGGGATAGGACTTTTTATTCTGAAAGACTATGAAAACCTAAGCAAAGCAGCTCCTGGCTACATTATATAAGTGATTCAATTTCAAGTTTGTCCTGTGTACTTCTCTGCCTCCCACCCTGCAAAAACATTGAGAGATGAATCATTTAATTTCATAAACACTTGGTGTTAATTACTAGATGATGAATTTTCCTATACGTAGGATCAGTTTGACATTTAGGAAATGCTCCAAAATTCAGCTTTTAAGGTGTGCATGAGGTAGGTAGATTAAGTAGCTAGGATTCATACCAAAAGATTTATCCATACCTCTGAGCTGCTGAAATCAGTGACTCAGCCAGAGTCTTCACTTCATGTTTATGAAATGTCTTTCCTCCAGGGAGTTCTCCTCACATTCATTATCTCATTAATCATCCAACTATTTCCCTTGGAGAAAGAAAATGGGGAAACATACGTTCTATTAGCTCTTGTATTCCCAGGAGGAAATATCAAGGCTTAGAGAGAACAAATAACTTCCTCATCTGTAAAACGAGTCCTCTGGCCCACTCCATGTCTTTTGCCCTAGGTGCTTGGTAAAGATGAAAGATTTGAGAAGAGCTTTACTTCTTAGGAAAAAAATAATTACATTTGGCCAGTCAGGCAAATTATTAGAAGTTGTACCACTGTAAAGTGAGTGAGAATTTTAATAAAAATGAAAATATAGGGTACAAGAACCTATTGCTCTTTTGTGGCTCCTGATATTTATTTTTTCTGGTATATCATGGTTATGATCCCAAATAATGAGGCTTCTGTAGGTTAGTCACCACTTGAAGGTATTGACACCCTTATTATACACATGAAGGAATGGAATTAATTAACATTTTGGGGATACCATCTTTGCATACAAAATTTTATTTAGTCCTAGCAACAACCAAAAAAAGAAAGCATTATTATCCCTATTTTACAAGTAAAGATACAGAAGAAACTTACCAAAAACATCCCAACCAGTAAATGGCAGTGCTGGGATCTGAATCCAGGTCTTTTGATTTTTAAGTATATGTTTTTTCCATTGTATAAAGCATTCACCAGAAATGACACATTTCATCTTCATTCAAGTTAATTCCAACATTTTAAATTATGTCATTCACAAAATCGGCATGTGTCCATATTTGTTGTTTTGAAAAATATTGTGCTTCTGGATAAGACAGGAGCAAACTCAACTATTGTAAGTAGAAGAGAATTAAATGGTGCCTCTCCCTAGGAAAGCCAGCCCTGGGGAGGTTGCACCTCCTAGGATCTCTCTCAAGGATGTGCCACAGTTGTTCCGTGACTTGGAACATGCAAGGAAGAAGGTATTGTGGGTAGTTTAAAACTATCTGACCAAAGAACAATAGCTAAGGCTAAAATTACTACTGCCATATACTATGGCACTAGTTACTGACTTTTTGTTGTTGTTCTAACATCCAATGGACGTAATACAGTGATTTACGTAAGAGTGTTCAGTTCTTTTGCCACGTGAACTCACAGTCAATCTAATCCCCGAGGAGGAAATAGTGAATTCCAAAGGCTTCTTCTCCAGATGATTCAGTTATGGAGATGTGGAAGAATTAGGAAGAACTGTATTCCCACCACTAAATACATCAGATCCTCATTAGGCAGACAGTGACTCCTCACTAGAATAAATCAAGTGTTGGTGGAAATTATGAGAAATACAACTTCAGAAATGACAAAGACTCCTTTCCTTCCACCCTGATGTAACCCCATGCCAGAATGTGCATCCTAACAAAGACAGGCTGTAGGTCCGTCCCAAGTCTTCCCTCTGTGCCAATAATCTTCACAACCATGAGCAGTTACTCTGCTTGGCACCTGTGAAAGCGCATTGGCCTCATTATCTGAATTCAGTAAACCTGGGTACACATCAGGCTACTTGCCATTCGATCATGTTAAATCTCTGTCTTGGTCTGTTTGTGCTGCTATAACAAAATATCTTCGACTGGGTAACTTAGAAAGAACAGAAATCTATTCCTCACAGCTCTGGAGACTGTGAAGTTCAAAATCATGGCGATGGCATGTGGCTGCTCTCTGCTTCCAAGATGGTGCCCTGTTACTGGTTCCTCCTGCATTCTCCTGCATCTACCTTTGCTGCACGAGAGGAATGCGGTGCCTTCACATGGTGGAAGGGATGGAAGGGACGAGGGAGAGAGGCAGCTCCTTTGCACCTTCTATAAGAGCTCAAATCCCATCAGTCCACCCCCATAATTTAATAACTTCCTAAAGGCCCCACCTCTTAAGACAACCACATTGATGATTAAGTTTCAATACAGGAATTTTGGGGACACATTCAGACCATAGCATTCTCTAAACTTTGTTTGCACTTCTCTAATCTGTGAATAATAATAGTTACCTCAAAGGTTGTTGTGAGGATTAAATGAGATAAAGTTTATAGAGTTCTTAGCACAATTAATGGTACATAGCTCTAAAATAATGATACTATTACTGTTAATAAAAAACAAAATTATGCCCTTGTGAAAATAAGCAAAGAACATACAAGAGTAATTCATAAAAGAAATGCAAATGGACAATTAATGTCCAAAAAATTATGTTCCATTACAGGAGCAATAAAACATATCAGGAATGAAGCAAGTCAGCATTTTTCACTCCAAATATTGGTAAGTTAAAACAAAAAAATAATATCCAGTCCTCATAAGAAGTGAGGAGCTGGCACTCTTGTAAAGTACCAGTAAAGAGTGCAAATCTATAAAATCTTTTTAGATGGCAACTTGGCAATACATATCAGAAATTTTAGAATGCCCACATATTCTTTGACTGAGGAATTTCACCCAGAGAAGTTTATCCTGAGGAATGTCAAGTGCACTATAATGAATGTATAACAGCTTTTATGACAAACATTGTATGTATATTCGAAGTTGGAAATGACCTTAATGTTCAGCAATGAGGAATTGATTAAATGTATTATGGTACATAAATACTGCTAAATGTTTTTGGTTATAAAAAGAGAGATTTTTTTCAATTTGTCTCCAGTGAGTCAGTACCCATTGGAACTATAAATGGCACAAAAAGAAGTTGAGAATCTTATCTACATGATCGTGCTTCATGGAGGTGCAAGTGCAACCGTCCATTAAGACCTCCTGAAGGCTACAATGAAACTCAGAAAATTAGAGAGTTATTCAGAAGCCAGCAGCTTAGGAAACCAGAGTATCTGTTCTCCTATCATCACTCTGAATTTATTAACCCTGACGGCATCATGACTCAGCTTCTACCTAATTACTTCTACTCTACCTACTAATTGACTATATCCTCCCCTGTGCTGTATTATTTAGCTTCTAATAATCATAACTTTTTCTTACCCGTAGCATCGACTGCTTTATTTTCCTCCTGCCAACCTTTTTCATGAGGGCCTTCTGTCTTCTGCTCCCATTACCACTGACTAAATACTTGTATATATATATTGCATACATCCTCAAAGGAATATGATTTTTTGTATTAATTGCTGATATGGTTTGGCTCTGTGTTCCTACTCAAATTTCATCTCACATTGTAATCCCCACATGTCAGGGGAGGGGCCTGGTGGAAGGTGATTGAATCGTGGGGGCGGACTTCCTGCTTGCTGTTCTTATGATAGTGAGTTCGCACGAGATCTGGTTGTTTGAAAGTGTGTGGCACTTCCCCCTTTGCTCACACGCTCTCTCTCACCTGCTCTACGTGGTAAGACATGCTTGCTTCCCCTTTGCCCTTCTGACATTAGAGTAAGTTTCCTGAGGCCTCCCAGTCATACTGACTTTAAGCCTGTGAAAATGAGTCAGTTAAACCACTTTTCTTCATAATTACCCAGTCTCACGCAGTTCTTTATAGCAGTATGGAAACAGACTAAGACAGCTGCCATCATCCCTGATGGGGCAAGCTTTTGTGACATAAGTTGTAGGTCACTGGAACATTCACACGTTGACTGCCCTTAGAAAGGTCAGAGGTTGAGGTCGGGCACGATGGCTCATGCCTGTAATCCAAGCACTTTGGAGGCCAAGGCAGGAGGATGACCTGAGGTCGGGAGTTCAAGACCAGCCTGACCAACATGGTGAAACCCCATCTTAAAAAAAAAAAGTAATAAAAAAGAAAGGTCAGAGGTTGAAAACAAGCCACATGTGGAACATAGTATGTTCGTTCAGCTTGCACTTTGTTTGACCACACAGGAGATCAGAGAATTTTTCTCTTTTTTTGTTTTGTTTTGCTTTTTTAACATGGAGTCTTACTCTCTCGCCAGGCTGGACTGCAGTGGTACGGTCTCAACTCACTGCAACCTCCGCCCCCCAGGTTCAAGCAATTCTCTTGCCTCAGCCTCTCAAGTAGCTGGGACTACAGGCGCCTGCCATGACACCTGGCTAATTTTTTATTTTTAGTAGAGACAGGATTTCACCATGGCGAGGATGATCTCGATCTCTTGACCTCGTGATTTACCTGCCTTGGCCTCCCAAAGTGCTGGGATTACAGGCTGAGCCACTGTGCCCAGCTTTCAGAGAATTTCATTTTTTAAAATCAGAATGTTTAGGTTTTCTTGAAAATCTCAAGATCTGCCAACAGTTACTCTTTATTCCTGGATGGCACAACTATTGGCAAAAGCTAAGTATTAGCCAGCCCCTTAAGACAGAGCATGTTCTAATTCTTTGCAGTCTCCAGCAAACTCCCTGTTGTCTCTTACATCTACTTGCTTACTTCAATTACGTTAGGGGCTGGTCTGTTTTGGCCCTTGAGTTTGTAAACCCTGAGCTAAGGACCCTCCTTCTGCTCCAATCATTTGGGACCAGACTGGTAAAGTCAGGTGATGAGAAACGGCTCCCTATATAAGAAGCAATATGTTCTTGCTCCCTCTGCAGAAAGCCATGGACATAAAACCTGCAGAAAACGCTGGACATGGTGGCTCATGCCTGTAATCCCAGTACTTTGGGAGGCCGAGGCGGGTGGATCACAAAGTCAGAAGTTAGAGACCAACCTGACCAGCATGGTGAAACCCTGTCTTTACTAAAAATACAAAAATTAGCCGAGTGTGGTGGTGTGTGCCTGTAATCCCACTCAATAAGCTACTCAAGAGGCTGAGGCAGGAGAATTGCTTGAACCCGGGAGGCGGAGGTTGTGATGAGCTGAGATCACGCCACTGCACTCCAGCCTGGGCAACAAGAGCAAAACTCCATCTCAAAAATAAATAAATAAAATAAAGAGAGGTTTAGAGAGAGGGAGATGGAGGTTGCAGGCGAGTAGATGTTGATATTGATCAGTGGAGGTGAAGCAGAGTGGGAATGAGCTGGCAGAGAATGAGTGAACCATCAAATGCCTGTGGTTCACCCATTTTCAAGTCCAAGGATCTTATGAACGGTCATGTCTTTTTGGCACTTGAGACAGTAGAGGTAGATGGCTATGAACCATTCCCTGTAATGGTAGATAAAGTTATGGACCAAAAGAAAACAAATTTTGCAAGAACAATCATTTTTCTGCATAATTCCACATTTTCTAAAGACCCGGCCATGAGTATTTATGGCTCCTCTTCTTTCCCTTCCTGGACTCTAGAATGAGCATCTACTTGAACAAGATACATGGTTATACATTAACTTCTTTGTACCATCCACTTCTCTAAATCTAGCCTTCTTCACGAGATTTAGGATTTTTGCTTTGCGTTAATCACTTCCCTGAAACCTTGGAAGTCAGCAACATATTGCGGTACCAGTTTCTCCCACAGTCCATTCATTGTTTGTTATGATACATGCCAAACCCAGCTGATAAATGTGAAGACCTTCTGAATGGCAAAACTCTTCCATAAATTCTGTGCTGAAGCAGTGTTGCCTGCATCATCACACCATATATCAGCATGTAAGTGCCACATACTGCATCACCATCTGCAAACAATATGCGTTGAAGGCTACAGTGACTCAGGTCCAGAGGCTATGATAATGGCACAATGCTAGAAGGCAAAAAGCTCATTGTGTATTATCTCCATAACTGCCAACACTAGAAGGACATGTGGGAGCTTAGGCTATTATCAAAGGAGCCTCGTTTGCAGGGTTTCCATCGTGTGTACTCTGACAAATAGAGGCAGTTAGCCCCTCACGTAATCGCTGAACACCACCTCGGTCACCCTGTCTTTACATGTTGAATGTTACATAGCAGGCAATTCACTCTCCCATAGTCTCTAAAAGCACTGGGGTTTTTAAAGTGATACACAAGCAGAGGTTTCAGCTTAACTTCACATTCACTTAAAAGTGGTGTTAGATGACTTTGGATGCTTTATGTTCTGGTATTTTTGTATCCTTTTCTGAAGTGAACATACAAGTGGCTTACGTTTCCAAATAGATCAATTTCATCAGCATTAAAAATTTGCTGTGCAGCTCCATCACCTTTGTCAGTAGTTTTGGGCTCATACTTCTTCACAGGCTTTTCAGCCTTCTTAGAAGACATTTTCATATAATAATGTGGGAATGTGATGCGATAATTCACTACATGTTGAAACTGTGCAAGCACAAGACTCAGTGTTATCAAAAGAGGAGCTGAGAACCTACTGCAGCAACTCGATTTTTGTGCACAAATCAAACAGTCTTACTGCTGTGACAATGTAGATTTGTTATAACAAGTTTTCCCTTCAGATAGTGAATTTACAAAAAAAAAAAGTTGTAAGCCCTTAAAACAAATATTTGGATAGTGAGATTCAGATGGCAAGGGATGTCCATTACATACAAGGAGAATATAAAAGGACAAAAATCAAGGTTAATAGTAACCATCCCTGAAAGATGGGGCAGAATCATTTTAATAATTTTTCTTTTGGTTCCTCAGTGTTTCTAATCTATCTAAAATGAATAGGTATCAATTTTATAGTTTAAATGGAGAAAATAGATAAATTGCTAGATTGAAATGCCGTCTACCTAGACCAACACAGTATTTTATGTCTACATCGTTTTGGGCCTCAAAACAGAAAACTCTTCAACAGTATTTCCTATACGCTTATACTACAAGATTTCAGTAAAGATCTAATAGGAAATTAAATGGCACCCTTTTTGCATCATTTCGGAAGGCAGAGGAGGTGTCAGAAAACAAATTTTTTAACCTTTAGCTCAACACCACATCAAGGGTATAAGAGGCTCTTACAGAAGAGGACTTTGTAAAAGGGCCAAGAAAGAAAATTAGGAGGATGTGCTCTGACATTTTCTCTCCTTCTTCCACTGAGGAGGAAGAAGGATGCTTCCCTTTTACCTCAAGCTTAGAGAAAAAGGCTTTCAGGAGAACATTTAGAGAGCTTGATAAGGGTTTCCTGGAATGTGTAGGGCACTGGGGTCTGACATACCCTGGGGGATCTACCCCCAAGATAGGAGAACCCAGAAAGAGTTCTTCTCCCAGGCTGGAGAGGCTCTCCCTTCACCTGCACCAACAGGCGCACAGCACTACCAGTCAAGTCAGGTATTTCCTGTCCCTGAATTCTGTCTTCTCCAAATTAGGGGAATCCGAGACATGGGGTAGAAGGTAAGGGGGGAGCAAGGAAGGAGGGAAAGAAAGTGTTAAGACCTGGAAAGAAGCAGGATGCCTTCTTGACCACCACAGACTTCCGACTCAGCCCAGGGGAGGAGAAAAGTGTCACTTCATGTGAAGTACAGTCTTGATGATCTCAGTGGACTGAACAGAACGATGGCTAAGAGGAGGCTACCCCAGTGACTGAAGTGAATGGAAACCGTGGTTTTTGTGTTTGTTTGTGTTTGTTTGTTTTTAAGAATAAGAAAACCAGAAGATTGAATTTCACAGAAAGGGTGGGGAAAATCAAAAGGCATTAAATGGCTAGTGATTGCCGTGGGAAGTGGGAGAATAAAGTCGCTTACAATCCCACCCTGCGGAGTTCCGCTCCTTCATATTACTAAAACTCCTATTGCATCATAGTGCTACCTTTACTGTCAGGAAGTTACGGAATACATCATTCTCTACATCGCACATACGTGCTTCACTAGAACCCACGGGACGTAATTCGGCCCCGTCTTTTTCTAGCAAGAGCTCTCCGCAGCAAACTGCTTTCATGCTGTGGCCACTGTGAGTTCATGAGCTGGGCTTGCTGCCCGTGGGACCGGTTTTGGTCAGCTGTTAGATGCTTAGATTGAAATGTGTGGTACCTTCCTAAGAAATGCTCCAGACGCTGTGAAAGTTACTGAAGTAACTTTGGGTCCCAATCTCAATCCTAGCTTCATCCTACCATTCCTATTCTTTTCCTCATTGCCCTTTTTTAGCTTTTGGTGTGGTATGTATTTATGTTCGTGTTAAATACAATGAGTTCCACGTTTCTCTTCAAAGAATCAGTGCTTCAGTATGTTCAGTTTCCCTGTTCTTTGTTCTCCGTTTTAAAGTTTAACTTTCTCATTCTCTGTCTCCTTGCCCCTAGGTTCAGTAAACAATCTTCCCACCAGCTCTAGTTAGTAGTTCACATCTGTTTCCCTGGTGACCTGCACCTATTCCTCAAGCTGAACCCACATGTCCCCCTCGCACATGCCCCTCCTAACCCACATATTTGGAGTCCTAACTCATCCCAGTCACCTGCTCCATCCTGAGCCACCCCTGGCTACCTGCTCTGAGTCACCTTTAGTCACCTGTTCCACAACCATCTTTCCTGCCAAAACTGCTTATCCTGCCACTCTGACTAATACCCCTGGTCTCTTTAAAATAGCCGGTTGGAATTAGCTTAGACCATGCGGTCCAAGCCTGGCCAGCAGGGGAATGACACAGCAGTAGGGGCTACCTGCATCAGGGATAAGAACCCCTTCTCCTCATTCGGTGTGCTCTCACCGTTGCTCCATCTGTGAGACACGCCCTTCTATAGAAGTAAATTGCCCTGCTGAGAAAATTTATGTTTGAGTCCTATTTCTTTTGTGGCACTGAAAATTTATTTCTAATATAAGCCATCTCAAATTCTTTCGGTGGTATGGCTGGGCAATAAATATATTTATCACAAATTCCTATAGACCTAGCTTAAAATAATTTGCACTAAAATGAGTCTTGAAGATAATTTAACTTTGTTCTAGTGATTATGAAGATGCTTTGGGGTCTTGCATTGCCTTAAAGACATCGATATGAGCATCCATTCATATTGTGCTAAAAGTGTGATTAAGCTGGCGGGCTCCAATTCATAATTGTGGATCTGTAACAAAGCTTTCTCTGTGTTGTTAGCCTGGGGTGGGTGGGAGGTGGAGAATAAGGCTCTGAAATAATTTTCTTTAATGTTTAGGTATTTCTAAGTAAATTTTCATCTATGTCTAGGCCATTTAGTATTAAAGAGGCAAAGGCTATTTTTACCTGACAATGCTATTCGTACACATTTAAGATTTTATATATATATATATACACACACACACATACATATCACTTTGACTATTTAAGATGTGGACCAAATAGGGTTTCTAATTCAAACTAAGTTTAAGCACAAATGATTACCCAATAATTCCAAGAGAGAGTGAAGAAATAATCCTGTAGAAGTGGATACAACAACAGGCAAGAGGTTTGAGCACATTTCTAAGAGATGGAAAGAAGATGGGAGCCTACTGAAAGATGAAACCAAATGAGAGGGCAAGGACCCAGAATTCAGGAAGGAGGGAAGGGAGGGAGGGAGGGAGGGAAGGAAGGAAGGAAAGAAGGAAGGTAGTAAGGAAGGAAGGAATGGAGTGGAGGGG